>PVJH01043450.1:0-13607 GCA_004026705.1 Nesogale talazaci | reverse complement strand
ATTATTAGTAATACTATTTATAAATTGATTCTTAGAATATATTTAAAATGTTAGTAGCTCCAAAAAGTAATTATAGGAATCTGCACAGCAACCAAGTGGCAGTGGTTGGATTAGAACTAGAGACTATTGCATGGTTTAACATCAGGAGAGAGCTGTCTGGGCTGTATCCTCTCACTATACTTACTCAATATGTATGCTGAGAAAGTCATCAGAGAAACTGGACTATTTGAAGAAAAATGCATTATCAGGATTGGAGGAAGGCTTCGTACCTACCTGTGCTATGCAAATGACACAACCTTGTTTGCTGCAGCACTTGCTAATGAAGGGTCAAGAAAACAACACTCAAGGTAAAGAAAAGTCAAATCCTCACAACCAAACCCAAACTAAAGCTCAGAAGGCAGAAAGGACAAATGAATACAAGGAACACAGGGAGAAGGGGGAAGAGAGCTGTTACATTGTAAGGATTATAATCAGTGTAATGAAATGAAAAGGGTACAAGCTGTTAAATGGTAAACTAATTTGCTCTGTACACTTTCTCTCATACAGCTATAATAGATAAACTTTTAGAAGTGTTCTCTAATTAGGAATTTCTATGGGGGAGGGAAAACTGCCTTTATATACACCAAAGACTTTGTACTTATCTTTAAAAATTAGATTCTATTAAATTAGTGACTATATGTAAGATACACTTGACTTGTTCCTGGGAGCATTTTAATCAAACATTCTATAGAATTCAATATTTAAAAGTATAGTAATTGATCAAGACTAATGTAACAGAGAAAAAATACTGAAACCCAAATGGAGGCTGAGTATGATAGTGGGACAAGAGGAAAGTAAATGGAAATAGAGGAAAGAACTGGGAGTAATGGACATTTATAGAGGTTCAAATACAGGTATGTACATAGGTACATATATTTATAAGTGAAAATGGGGATATAGACCAACGTGCATACTTACAGGGTTAGTAGTAGGACAGCATATGGGCATTGGACCTTCACTCAAGTCCTTCCTCAGTGCAAGAACATTTTGTTCTATTAAATTGGAATTCCAAGATGCTCACCTTTCATCTTTTCTGTATTTTGCTTATTGGCCCAAACAAGATTTTTGTTTTCTTGGTTTTGAAGTAGAATCCATACTGAGGGCTACAGTTTTGATCTTCACCCATTAGTGCTTTAAGGGCTCTTTGCTTTCAGCAAGAAGCGTGTGTCATCAGCATCTCACAGGTGGTTAACGAAACTTTTTTCAATCCTGATGCCATGCTCTTTTTCATATAGACCAGCTTCTGATTGTTTATTCAGCATATAGATTTAAAAGTTTGGAAAGATGATGCAACAGTAATGCATACCTTTGATGATTTTAAATCATGCATTTATCCCTTTGTCCAAATGACTGCATCTTGGCTTATGTATAGATTCTTTATGATCACAGTGAAGTGTTCTGGAATTCAAATTCTCTGAATTCAACTAACTGGAAATGTTATTCATACTTTTTTTATGATCCATGGATCTGAACATCTTTACATAGTCAACAGATCACAGGTACCTATCTTTCTGGGACTCTCTGTTTTCAGCCACATCTATCTTACATCAGCAAAGATATACCTTGTTTCGTGTCCTTATTTTTTTTTAAGTTTGAATTTCTGGCAGCTCTCTGTGTACTGCTACAATTATCTTAAAATTATCATCAGCAAAATTTTACTTGTGCACGAGAGTAACAATATTGTTTGATCACATTTGTGGGAGTAGTTTTCCTGGAAATGGACACAAATATGGATCGCTTCCAATTGATTGAACAAGTTTTCAATTATCCTTGGCTGTATTATAGTTCTTTGCAAAAATGAATGATCACTCCCGACCCTGTAGGCTCTGTAGAAACATCTCAGTCAGCATCCTATCAATTTCTGAAGTTCTGCTTTTTTCACCAATTCCTTTAGAGCAGTTCTTCTTCTTCCCTAAACTACATAGATTATGTTACTTCCTGAAATAATTAAGCATTGTTGAATTCCTTTTGAAATAATGACTAAATGCATCATTTCTATTTTAGATGCTGTGTGTTCATTAATTTGTTTGATAGTTCCTGTATAGCCCCAAAGTCCTTCAATATTTGAAGCTCAAGATGAGTTTTTTCCTTGCATCAGAAATTCAAAACACACATAGAGTGGACATAGTAAATGGAAGACATGAGGAAGCAAATGAGGAAGTAAAATTTCAAAGGACAACCCAAAAAGACAAAGTAAAGTATAAAGTAATATGTAGATCAGGAGTTAGTAAACCAAAAGAGAGGAACACATTCACAAATGCTCTAAGTATTAATCTGGACATTTAGAATTACTACAATATTTGCTGCATTGTTTTCTAATTATATCGTTTCAATTTTAGTAATGTGCTGCTGAAACAAGCACTGTTTTCTAATTATAAAGGAAGAAAAATTAAGGCCATGTGGGAAAAATTAAGATGCAGCATTATGTGAAGCAATATTTAAATTCTGAGAGATATGTTCCCATTATCTCTTCTTCATCCCACTGACAAGGATGGGATTTTATCATAGGGTTATGACAATGCCCAAGTACTGGACACTAATTTTAAAACAGAAGGCTTTTTAAATCATTTTACTGGGGGGTTCATGTATCTCTTATCATCCATCCATCCATCCATCCATCCATCCATCCATTCATTGTGACCAGCACATTTGTGCATATGGTGCCAACATAATTTTCAAAATATTTTCTTTGTACCTGAGTCATTGATATCAGCTCCACATTTCCCCCCTCCCCACCTTCCCTCCTCATGAACACTTGATAATTTATAAATATTTCCTCCCTAGTCCCAGTTCAACAGAAATTTTTGTGTGTGTGCGTGTGTCACAAATAGTGAGGTACTCAATGAGCAGTCTAAAAATTTGTAGAGGTGGGGCTTCTGAGGTGACACAGAAGAGAGGTGGGGCTATCTGCGTTTGAAAGCAGCTTTCACAAATATGAAAACCCTCTGGAACAATTTCATTCTGCTTAGCTTGAAGGGACTATGAATCTGAATTGGCAGCTAACAACAGATACACTGCATAGCAAGATATTAGAAATACATTCTCATAATCTTGGGGGGAAGCAACACAAATCGCAGGACCTCATTGAGTTTGCTTTTAGACACAGAGTAAATTGCTTCTTGGCCTTTTGACTAACATCAAGTGTAGAAACAGAGTGGAAAAACCCAGGACCGTGGGAGGCAGGCATTATAGTAATAAGGTGTCAGGAGCCTCCTAGCTGCAACATTAGGATATGATTAGCTTGTTTGAAAAAATTCAGTGGGGAAAAGCGAATAAACAGGAACCTGTAATGTAAACTGGTTTAACTACTGACCAGCTAACCACAGGGTCAGCAATTTGAAATCACAATTTGCTGTGAAGAAGAAAGATAAGGGTTTCTTGGAAACCCACAGGGATAGTTCTACACCGTCCTGTAAGAATCAAGTCAAAGGCAGTGAGTTTGAGTTTTGACATTTGTTTCATTAGGATGGTAATTTGGCTTGGGGGCCTAATGTGTGGGAGCAGCATGGAGAGCTCAATTAGGTCATTCAAGTGTCCCTTTATGACTCCAGTTTCAGATTTCAAGGCATTGTGCAATGTTGAAACCTAATTTTTGTTCTTACACTACAGGAAAATCAACATGCATATACAAACTACAAAATATTGAGTATTTGGTATAAAACTAAATCTTTGGTATAAACTTGATTGAAATACCTTCCTGTTTTTGTTTTTTCTCAATAGTGTATAGTGAGAAAATTGTGCTTTTAAATTCTAAATTTCATAGTGCTTAAAAAGTAAAAGAAAAACATCAAATGATTTTTTGTTAGCATATTTCTCCATGAATCTCCAAGATGTTATTCCTATAATAACATAAACAGAAGTAGACTGTCTAGTCAAATAGTTAGGAACATAGGCTATATCATTTTGCTGAGGCTCACATCTTGACTCTGTCACTTACTCTATGGCCTGAAGCAAATTGTTTAATATGTCCATGCTTCAGTTTCCCATCTGATAAGTAGGCTTTATAATGAAACTTATATCAAAGACTATGATTATTAACTTGATATAAAGATCTGAAAACCAATCCTGACCTGAAAACAATTCCTGGCACATAATAAAAGCTCAGTATATGTTCAAATTGCTATCATATTTTTTGGCAAGGGTTTTGGAATAAAAGAGTGTGTGTCCAGGTTGACTAGAGAAACAAGTCCAGAGATACTTGTGTGTGTGTGAAAAAGAACTTTATATCAAAGAACAATTATATATTAAGAAAACATCCAGTTCCAGTCCAGATGAAGTCCCTAAGTCTAATATTAGCCCATATGTTCAATACTGGTCCGTGAACTTCTATACAGACTCATGACGTACATGCAATGATGCTGAAAGCAGGAAGATCATGGGCCAACGGATGAAAAGCCTTACGGAAGCATCTCAACACTGGCGTGTGTGCATCTTCACGCAGCTCCTTCAGCTCCAGGGCCATGGAGCATAGCGCCATCAGCATAGTGCCAGGAGGCTTGTCAACAGGAAGACAAGCAAAAAGTGTCTCCCACCTCCACGTGAGAAGACAGGAGTTCCCAGAATCTTCAGGAGAAAGCCATGCCCACACACAAAGCTCATTGCCTATGATCTGATTGTCAAACTAGACTCCACTCTTTCACAAATTGACAAGAGATTAGGTAATAATCAGAGTAAACATTTTTTCTATAAACTCAAAGTGTAATATACATACAGAAAATTATACAAATTCTAATCCTACCATTTATGCATGCTCACAATGTAAGCCCACATACTCAGAACAAGAAATAGAATGCTGTTAATCATGATTCCCAAAGTCCCTTCATGCAAACATCCACTATTATCCCTAGCCTACTTCCCAAAGGTAGCCATTATATTGGCTTCTAACAAAATAGTTCTGTTTTACTTAGTTTTAAACTCAATTTAAATAGAATTCTATGGCGTTCATTTACATTCTATTGTTATGTGCAAATTTATCACAAACTTTGGAGCTAAAAGCAACACAGATTTGTGATCTCGTAGTTCCTGTGCATCAGGAATCTGGTGTGGTGTGGCTGCATTCACTGGTCAGGGTCTCACAAGAATGAAATCTACCCAGAATAGTAGATTCTAGGGATGACCTACATCAAGATTAAAATAGAAGTGCTTCAGGAGCCCATTGAGCTTTGTCAGAAATAAGAGCATTCATTTTAAGTTAAATCTATTATCTGATAGAACAGACGTTTTAGGCCAGTATTAGAATAGTCTTTTGAAAGATCATAAAATACATAGTTGTGGGATTATAATAATATTTCCCCCAATTTGTCTCCCCCCAATATTGCCAAACTTAGCTGCTTGCTACACTTGCAAATGACAATACACTTGGAGGTCAACAGAAGTAAATCAGGCATTATAGCAATCAGATTGTATAGGCTGTCTCACCCTAAGTAAGGCCCATTCCTTTCTGATAAAGACAGTAGTAGACTAATTCCCTGAAGGAGCCTATGGAGGTCAAGGTTACCCAAGGATGATTAAGGTTAGACCACCATCATGAACCTAGGATCTGCCTTTCTTGTCACATATACACCTGTAGTCTCTCCTCTTATCAAATGTACACCCCTAGTTCATTCCCTTCCTGTTATGTTTGTGCCTAGTGTACATCCCCTTCCTGTGATGTGTATGCCTTTTGTATAGTCTCTTACGGTGATTCCGGTGGTTACCTGTAATCATGCCCCTGAAATAGAAATAAATCTTGGTTTGCAATAAACTTGAGCTCTCTGCTCTCTGGCTCTCCAGAGTTCACCAGGCCCTGGCTTTCTGTGAGCGCTGTGGGTGGACCAGGCTGTTGAGACCATGGCTGTGCAGGGGGTGAGCATGCTACCGTGAAATGTGTCTGACTCCGTTGTTTCAGTCTCTCTTCTGTCTCTTATAATTTCTGTGACTGTACTATCATATTTACTTATTATCGCTCTACAATTGTGCCTACTGGGCACGTGGTGATCTGTTAGGCTCTGAAATTGACCAGAAATATTTCTCTCTAGCATAATCTTGTAGGCAATTACTAGTCTTTCATAGATTTTGATTTCTCTTGCAGGTGTTTAAGTTCTTAAGACATGATTCCAAAGGAACAAAAGTTTTGCACATGAAAATGCATATTAGCGTGTTCTAGAGAATGGATTTGGTTATTGCTTGTGGCTAAATGCAGGTATCGTTTTATATATTCACAGTATTCCTTTTCTACAAACATATGCATAATTTTAAATAATTGTCCTCAAGACATAGCCTCTAGCAGATTTCTTATAAGTCAATGAATCAAATAAAATCCTTCATATGTGTTCTTTTTATATTTATATAAAAGTAATAATTGTTTAGCACATTTTATAGTTCTTTGTGCTATGCTAAAATTAGTATTTGTAGTATAATATAGTATTTATATCATATAACTTACTACCATTAAGTTAATGCCAATCATAAAGACCCTATAGAATGGGGTCGAGCTGCCCTGTGGGTTTCAAAGACTATAGTTCTTTACTGTTGACCAACTTTCTTCTGCAGATCTGCTGGTGGTTTCAGACTACTGACCTTGGGAATCTCAACCCAATATATAATAACTATGACATCATGGATGCTACATTTATCATATATAATAATAAATACACGACATATTTATAATATATAACAATCACATATGGTTATTTTATAGAAGCAGAAAATTATTTTGCTGTGTAAATAGATTCAGAGATTTCTGAGTACTACAAATTAGTGAGTATTAAAAATTAATTTATAATACATTTTGAGTATTACACATTTGATCTTGACTCTTTATTCAGTTATTGACTTTATATTATGTGATAGTTACATAATCTGATGTCACTTTGTGAAGGGGTGTAGTCTAGCCTATGTTTCAAGTTTCAGCTTAATGACATCATTTAGAGGCACCACAGAGATCAATAGCACACTGGAGACCAGACACACAAAGATGCTCTGTTTTGTCTTCCTGTTGACAAGTCATATAGAACCAGAGTCCTAGAGTTGGAGTAACCATGTAGAGACCCACGCAAGCACCAAGATGCTTCTATCACTTCTGGATCCCCAACACTTTCCACCCACTGGTCTGTGATCTTCCTTTCTGCATCATTCCATGAGCTGTGTAAGTCTGAAGAGGAATTTACAGACTGGTATCAGACATATGGACTAATATCAGGTATATGAACCTGATCTTGACTGGGTTGGGATGTTTTCTTAGTACACAATTCCTCTTAATATAATTTTCTTATACACATGAGTGTCTATGAATTTATTTCTCCAGTCAACTCAGACTAACACATATTACTATTATGTTGACAGCAGTACTTGTTTCCCAATGCAGCAAAAATATATATTTAACAATATCTGTTGCTTCTCAAATTTACTTTAGCAATTTCCCATCATCTTTGTGATAAAACCCCACATCTTTAGCTGAATGACAGGCACTTGAATGACCTTTTTCCCTCTACTTCTTTAACTGTATCTCTTGCTATTCTGCATTCTCTGAAGATTTTCCACACTCTGAAACTTAATTTATTTTCATCTTTCAAACACAATATGTATGGTGTCAAACATATGGGTTAAATGTGTATTTTTTTAATTTTTGGGGGGCATCACTGCCCTCTCGTGATGGGAGTAAGAGGCCCAGCCTTGCTCCTGGAGCAAGATTTGAACCTCCAACAGGGGCACTGCTCCTGCTGCTGGATTTGAACCTCTAACCCAGTGGGCCGCAGTCCCACGCACAACCACTACGCCACCGGGGCTCAGCCCTGGGTTAAACATTTTATGGGATAATGCCATTACCTTTTCATTTCTTTTGAAAAACCTTCATTATATTTCTAATTTCAGAGTTTTGCATAATTAAAAATTGTTTCCCTAAAAGTGCTCTCCAAATCACTAACAATGATATATGTATAATGAAAAATAGCGTCTGTATATTGACTGAATACCAACAGAAATTTTTCGACAAGCTGAAACACTGCAGATACACACTAATGTAAAAGAAATTTGAGAGATAGCTACCTGGACAATTGAATAGAAGATACTTATATTTGTGCTCATTCCAAAGAAAAACTGCTCAGCAGAAAGAATAAATTATAAAACATGTCCTTAGGATCACCTGCAAGTAAATTTTTACTGACGATAATTCCAAAAATTGGTTCAAAAATACATTGACAGGAAACTGCCAGAAATTCAAGCCTGATTCAGAAGAGTGTGTGAAATGCGAAGTAACATTGATAGCATCACATAGATCTTGACTGAAAGCAGAGAGTACTAGAAATAGGTTTACTTGTGTTTTAGTTTTGTTTTGCTTTCCCACCATGAATGCTTATATTTTTGTTTAAGTAATTTAATTGTGGACTCTTACAGATATTATAATAATCCATAAATCGATTATACCAAGAAAACTTCTACCTATGTTGCCATCATCATTATTTGTGTTTTCTTGACCATGCAAAGGCATTGAATGTGTGGGTAATAGCAAACTCCACATAACATTGAGAAAATGGGAATTGCAGAACAATTCATTGTGTTCACAAGGATGCTAGCTGTACATGGGCCAACAGGTCGTTGTTTGAGAATAACACATGCTTTAAAACCAGAAAATTTTGCATCCAGAGTGTATTCTTTCATCATACTTATTCCACCTATATACTGAACACATAACCAGAGGAATTTGACTGTAGAAAGAAGAACACAACATCAGGATTTGAGGAAAGCTCATTAAAAACCTGTTGATACACAAATGACACAGCCTTGCTGAAACCTGGAAGGACGTGAAGCACTTGGTGATAAAAATCAAAGACTAAAGCAACACTATAGATTATAACTCAAAATGGAAAGAATAGAAATCCTTACAAATGGACCAATTGACAACATCATAATAAACGATGAATATATTTAAGTCATCAAGGATTTTATTTTATTTGGGTGCATAGTCAACACTCATGAAAGCAGTAGTGAAGAAATCAAATAGCATATTATATTGGGCAAATCTGTGACACGAGACCTGTCTAAAGTGTTGAAGAGCAAGGAAGCCAGTTTGCAGACTAAGGTGCACCTGACTTAAGGCATGGCATTTTTGTTGCTTCGGGGATTTATAGGGAACCCTGATCATATAGTAGTTACATGCTGGGCTTCTAACTGTAAGGTCAACAGTTGAAAATAGCCAGTTGTTCTAAAAGGAAAACATAAGACTATTCCTGTAGAATTTCAGTCTCAGAAGCCCACTGGGCAGTTCTAACCTGCCTGGTAACGTTGTCACGAGTCAGAATTAAGTCTATGGCAGTGAGTTTGACTTTTGGTTTTCAGGTGCATGTGAAAGTTGGACAGTGAATAGGGAAGGCCAGAGAAGGACGGATGCATTGGAATTACAGGCAATGCAAAGAGTATTGAAAATGGTATGGAATGTATAGCTAAAAGGCTTTTTAGAAGCAAGAATGCTGAGATTTGATCTCATGTACTTTGAAGATGCCATCAGGAGAGAAAGATCCCAAGAAAAGAACATTATGTTTGGTAGAGCAGAGGGTTGGGCAAGAAGAGGAAGACCATCAAAGGGATGGATTTGCACAGTGGCTGCAACAATAGGTTGAAACAACAATTATGAGGATAAGGCAGGGTTCTGTTCTATTGTACATGTGGTTGCTGAAAACATCACCTAACAACATTAACAGTATAATCAAATGTTAATTTGGAAAAACAGCATATCCTTTCCTGACATTTTCATAATAGGCAGTAATAATTTAGAGGGTCCTAGAGGTTTGTTATGGAGCCCTCGTGGAGCAGTGGTGAGAGGCCCGGCTCCTAACTAAAAGCTTGACCGCTGGAATCCACCTGCCAATCAGTGCCGAGAGATGTGGCAGCTAGCTTCTACAAGGATCAGAGCCTGGGCAACCCGATGGGTTTCCACTCTGTCCTACAGAGTTGCTGTGTGGTGGCAGTGTGTGTGTTTAAGACATCCTCTGGCAAAAGGGCCATGTTGGACTTTATTTAACTCCAGGGATTCCAGATTCTCTTCCTCATACATGACACAGCTAAAGAAAAAGGTTTTGTTTTGTTTTTTACTTCATTCTACCTGCATAAGTGCTCATTGAAAACACGTTGGGTAACATTCACAATATGACCCCACTTTATGTAGTCCTAAATTATATAGAGTTTCATTACAAAGAAAGATTCTTTGAATGAAATATCAATTCAAGATATTTCATGGTCTGGAGCATAAAGTTGTAATAGACATTTGCTAAGTACGCAGACACATAAATGTAACTACAGTTTAAGGTAGATGAGCATCCAAACGCTCCAAAAATGGTATAATTGTATGCAATTTTTATGTACACTTTGTATTTAGATTTAGGATTATCCATTGGGCAGTGAATCAACTTTAAATTAGAAATAAAAAATTATAAATAGTATATTCTAGGACAAGCATATGTAATTATGAAGACAGACATCTAATACAGATATATATTCAAACATAAGATTGGGATAGGTAAAGAAAGCATGCTTTATATGAGTCCATTTTGTGATTCTAAATATCAATAAACAGTGCAGAAATCATTGCTGCTCATTTTCATAGTTTGGAAAAGTTCTCTAAAAATAAATCTGCAAAGATAAGATATATTTCACAGTTGGCAATGTTGTCATGAGTTACTCTATAATTACTGTACTCTCAGATCTACCAAAAATTTGATATACCTTTTCTGTTTCCAAGTTCTTTGCAATGAAATATAATAGAACATTCTTAATGCTTTATTAGTATTGGAAGCTTGACAGACTTAAATTTTTAAGTTAAAGAAAAAGAGAAGATCCTTTAAAAGATTCACCAGTCTTAAAAAAATAAGTGAAGCAAACTATCTTAGCACAATGTAGTTATTATGAATTCTCAAATGGAACATAATAAGTTTGAGATGTCTTCTAATGACAAGTGCAAAGGATTTTCCACTATGGTTTAATTGTTCAAGACACCGATGGTGCATCAACAATAATATTGCCACCATTATATAGTAAAAGTTGTAGCTGTTAGGTTGTGATAGGTAGCAAGAAGCAGGGATATCTAAGGGTTATGCACAAATTCAGATTCCCAGAGACAGGTGGGCAGTGCATCTGGATTGGACCAAACTTGGTGAGGTGGCCTTAATTTAGCTAAATGGAACTGTAGACCATACCTCCAGCAGAAGGCCATAAAGGCCAGAATATCGAGACTACCACCATTCCCCTCCCCGCCCCCATGCCCCCTTTGGCTGTTTCTCCACTTAATGCTTGGCAATGCTGCAGTCCCTCTCTCTCTTTCTGGCCTCAGCTTGCCCCATGTGGGTATGTCTGTGTTCAATGACTGTAGAGCCTGAAATGCCTTCTGTCCTTTATTATGAAAAAAACCCCACTTGGATCATAAACCAGGCTTCGGTGTGAATTCTTTCTTGTGCAAAGTCAAGAACCGAGGTATTTCCCACCTGAGAAGCCTAACAGTTGGGCATCAAAAGTTTTTCCTCCTAGACCTGGTGCCATGGGAGAGAGAGAAGGTACGAGAATGTTTTTGGAAAATGGAATGTGTGATATAGTGTTATTTGTCACTTCTGGGTCAAGGATCCAATGTCCTTCCCTAAAAGACCCCAGTGTGTTTTTTCTGGCATTATCTAGCAGCTCTTGACAAAAGCTTGCACATCATCATCTGTGACAAATGATTCCAAGCTCTTTCCTAGTGTTTCCTGTATAAAACTGCTTGTTGAATGCTATGTGTGTTAAGTGGTAATTTCAGAAAAATGTAAAATCATGGCTCTCATACAGATGTGACACTTGCTTAGGACGTTGTTTTCCTACTCATTCAGGGAGAGACACGAATAACCATAATAACTGGTTTAACAAAGAAGTCAAAAAGGGACTGCTGTTTGTTTGTTTTTTTTAATACACTCAGGATAGTTTGAAAATTTGAAAGCTTTTTCAAAAAATGTGTTCAGCCATATTTGAACAAGCTTATAAAACAGATCTTTTCCCCATAAGTGTACAGGTGTGATGACAGGCTTAAGTCATGTTGCACTTTAGGCCTTTGACAGTGTAAGATTTTATCCTTTTGGAATATTGTGTCTAGATTAACTTCTCTTATTCCCCCTATGCTAGATTTAGGTGATGCTACAAAAGGGTCTTAGACCCTCTTTGATTTCCTTAGGAAGTGACCCCTTATCCAGATTTTAAAAACCTTTTCCCTTCAGTTTCTATTTCCATGTGAGGCTGCTATTGCTTACCAACAACATCATTTCAAAAGACCCCTTGGTTTTTAGGTGGTCAGAATTCCCTGGTCATCTTTCCTGATAGGTACAAATTTTAACTCTAGAAATGCAAGAAAACAAAAATTGGCTTCAGCAATACTTCTTTTTTTTGGGGGGGGGGGCATCACTGCTCTCCGGTGGTGGGAGTAGGAGGCCCAGCCCCACTGCTGGAATTGAACCTCCGTCCCAGTGGGCCGCAGTCCCGCGCACAAGCAATACTTCTTAATAAACCATGGTATATCAGATTTAATCACTGCCTTGATTTTTCCTCCACAGTCCTGATCATTAACTCCAGTATGAATCCAAACACCTTGAGAATTTAGACTAGATCTTTCTAATAAATATTCCACTGTTCTTTTAAGAAGTGGACCCCAACTACTAGTTTTAATAATTTATGATTTAATTACAGCTTTTAGCATTTCTTCAAAACTTTGAATACTCCAGTATCAATTTGAATGTCTTGAGTACTTAGATTAAATTTCTCTGATAAAACTGTATTGCTCTTTCAAGCAGAGGCTCCTTCTTTTGGGTATTTACAGACTACTGTGGGGTTTCTTGAGCCTCTTCTTTGTTAGTCAAATTACTGCAGTGAGAAAAAAGACTGGACTTTTTGCAGATCTGGTTAGATCTGCTCCCTAGCTGTGAGAATGGGTGATGCTCTAATAGGCAGGGCTTGGCACACGCTCCAGTCCTTATTTCCCTGCTAAGTAATCTTTGCTAATGAAAGTCCTTTGCTGCTGATCTAGAGTGGCATTTGTGTGCCCCGTGTGTCCTCTTCTTGCAGTAGAGACAAATGCCAGGTTCTTTAAAACCCTATCTTGGTGGTCCTGGCCTATGTTCTGGTGCTGGTTGCAGCTCATTTTTCCTGACTAGTCTGATTGGCCTGTACTGCTGGCATTCTCTTTGAAAACGGTCCATCTTCCTGCAGTTTAAGCATTTCTCGTTAGGTTTCGTGTAGTTGGCCATACCGGTGGGGAAGAGGCCCACCTTGTATCTCTCAGATCCTATTCCCCTTTAAATCTTAAGATAGTCTGAAAGAGTACCCTATTCCTTGTATGAAGGTAAGGTATTTTTAGAGTCCTCATTAGAACATCCATACGATAGTTTGTGAATCAGAACTTCCACTGCCTGCACATTTATGACACTATGGTGCACAGTAACCTCTAATTGGGATACAAAAACTATATAGGACTCATCATTCCATTGCTGTACAGTGATTCTCCTGAAAGTAGTATTCTTTCCCCAGGCCCTTAAGAAAATCACATATAAGTCAAATGTCTATTCAGTAAATTATAGTTGTGA
>PVJH01043449.1:0-13602 GCA_004026705.1 Nesogale talazaci | reverse complement strand
CCATACAGAAAAATCTTAATGAGGTTCTACCTCATACCCACTAAAATAGATAGAATTTAAAGTCAGGCATGGACAGGTGTTGGTGAGAATGTGGGGGAATGGTACGTTCCAACACTGCTGGTGGGAATGGAAGAAGACGGCGCCGATCTGAAGCACGGCCTGACTGTCTCAGACAACAAACCATCCAGTGACCACGTGATTCGGTGACCCCACATCTAGACAGGTGCCCCAGGGAGTGAAGACGTGTCCAGACAGAAACTGAGACAGGCATGGTTGCAGCGGCATTAGTCGTCCTAGCCAAGTCCTAGATGTAACCAGGAGGTGACTGGATAAGCACATGTGACCCCTTCAGCCCCAGAAGTAGTAATATGTGTCCGCATGACCTTCTGATCCAGGCTGAAACCGGAACCCCTGAAAATGGGGTGCTGAGTGAAAGAAGCCATTCACAGAAGACCACGCATGCTGTGGTCCCATTCAGATGTCCAGAACAGGGCAGGGTTAGGAAGATGACTGGTTGCTTAGAGCAGGGGGAAGGGGGGGGGGAACGGGACAGGATGGGACATGCATGGCAGGAGGGTGACTGCTACATGGTATGAGTTTTTGATTAGCGATGATGAAAATGTTCTGTAATTTGCTATACTGGTGATTGCACACACAAGGGAACTTCAAAAAGTTTGTGGGGAAATTGAACTAAAGGGTAAAGAATTTTTCCATGAATCCTTTGAAGTCCCCTCGTTTCTGGATGCACATCAAGCACAATTGAAGTGTACACTTTAAGCAGACGAATTACAAGGCGGTGGCTTCTATCTCAATAATAGAGCTATTTTTAAAAGTCTGATATACTAACCTCATAAACTATAAGCCTGATTGTGTTAGAAAAAAAAAAGATTGTTAAAATTAGTTGCCTCCTGGGAGGTTCTATGGAAGGATTCAGAGGCTGGGGTGAGGAAAATTCACTGCAGACCTGTCACAAGCATTCGATTCTTTGCCATGTGAACATATCAACGGATCCTTTCAAAAATCCGTTCATGCAAAATTAAATGCTCTGATGAGTGGTTCTGCGTCTAAAGCTTTGCCCATGCTTCTAACACTGGCCTTAGGTCTGGTTACTGAGTCAAAGTTCTCTAACAGACTGATAAGCCAGCTTGCAGAAAGCTGAGCCCATTCTTCACTCCGGAAAAACACGGCAACCCTCCCAGGTCTTCCATGGAGCGAGATCATGGAGAAGCGGAGATCAAGCACACGTGGTCAGTCCCACACGCACTGAGGGAATTCCCTCAGCAGACCAGATCCAGGAGCTGCTCTGTGGCGAGGGGTCCTTGCGTTCCCCTTCACGCGAACCCTCCACCGGACACAAGAAAGCGTTGCAGATCCAACCCTCCCTCACAAGTCTTGCTGTGTTTGAGCCCAGGCTTGCGACCCTACCACGGAGGATGTTTTTTGTTTCGCTGACCCTAAACTTAACCAAGCGTGATGTTCTTCAGAGACTGCCTTCTCGTGAGATCATGTCCCACGTGTGTGAGAGGAACTGGCATCACTCACTCTTACTCAGGATCATGCTGCCTGCACGCCTTCCAAGGCAGACCTGCTCGTTTTCTGGCGGCGTGTGTAAGATTCTTCACCGCCCCCACGTCCTCTGGTGATACAGGGGCTTCCGTGTTGGGTCTCCAGCCCCAAGGGCAGAAGATGAGGCGGTCAGAAGCCTTGGAAGCGCTGGGGAGAAGCTCTGCTCTGTCTTTCCAGGGTCACCACGATGTCAGCATCAGCTTCGTGATAGTGGGCGGTCACCAACATCTTAGTTCCAAGACATCGGTGCTTCTCCAGGCGTGCTTCTTCCCCGTCCAAGGTTTTCCTGGCATGCAAAGTGATTGAGCGTCCTTAGGAAATTGACAATGACTTGGGTCAAGCGCATCTTCCAGAGACATCAAAGTGACACCCTCGGGGTTTTTAAAAACATACTAAAGATCTGTCCAGGACAAAAGCATCGTTGGTTTTCCTGACTGCTGCTTCCATGAGCATCGACTGTGGGCCCACGTAGAAAGAAACCCCTGACAACGTCATGATTGTCTCCGTTCATCAGACTGTTTACGGGTCCAGTGGTGAGGATTATTTTATGTTGGGAGCCCTGGGGGAGGAGTGCTTATGTGCCAGGATGCTCACCCCAAGGTCCGCAGTTCAAAATCACCAGCCACTCCTTGGGAGAAAGACGGGGCTTTCTACTCCCGAAAAGAATCAAGGTCTCGGGCTGAGCCCCGGTGGCGTAGTGGTTGTGCGTGGGACTGCGGCCCACTGGGACGGAGGTTCGATTCCAGCAGTGGGGCTGGGCCTCCTACTCCCACCACCGGAGAGCAGTGATTGCCCCCCCCCCAAAAAAAAGAAAAAGAATCGAGGTCTCTGGCCAGGAACCGATGGGGTAGTTCCACCCTGTCCTGCAGGCTCGCTGGCAGTCAGCCTGGACCGGCAGTGAGCTTGGCTTTGTTTGTTTAAATGTTGGGGTTTAGTCCATACAAAGAAAGGCTGTAGTTGTTGATCTTCACAGCAAGTACTTCAGGTCCTCTTTCGGCAAGCAAGGTTTAATCGTATGCATATCTCAAATTGTTACATGAGTCTTCCTCCGATCCATGAGCCAGGCTCTTCTTGTAGCTCGGCTCCCAGTGCAAGGTGCTCAGCATTTCGATGAAGCGCGGGTGGGGAAAAGATACTCATCTGACATACATCTACCTCCCTGGTTTTAAACCCCACAACAGTCCTCTGTTCTGTTCGACTACCTGCCTCTTGGTTTATGTACAGATGCACCATGAGCGCAATTCAGAGTTACGGGAGTCCCACTCTTTCCAGTGCCATCCATCATCTGTTAGGACCCACACAGTAGACTTCCTTTGCACAGTCAATAAAACGTGGGTAAACGTCTTTCTGGTATTCTCTCTCAGCCGAGATCCTTTGGGCCTCAGCAATGATCTCCCCCCTTCGACGTCCTCTTCACTGTAAGCAGAAACAGCTGCAAATACTCGTTACTCGTTGGAGGGTGGAACGTATGAAGTATGACTGTGGGAAAATTAGAAGTTGTCAAAAACAAATGAATGCCTAAAGGGGGATCTCTAAGGCATCAATTAGTGAGTCGAAATGAACTGGCATGGGCCGTACGGAATCCCACAATCACAGAGATGGTCTGCTCTGCTGGGCATGAAAGATTGAGGAGAAAAGGCATCTCGTTCATGGCCAAAAGGCACAGTTCCAGATCTATCGTGAAGAACAACGCTGTTGGTGACAGAAGGCACTCCAGAAGCCCACCAGGAAGACCCGTCAAAACAACTAGGAGGCCAGGTTCCATGCCAGTGGCTCCTGCCAACGGTGAAGAAAATGCAAGATGTCTACCAACACCTGCAATCTGAAACGGATCAAACGCACGCACTTGAGATGCAGGGAGGCTGGTTAGCAACCGAGAGGACAGAATTGTAGACCAAGAAAGATGGGCACTTGGGAAATACAGTCCTTGGTGACAGAAACAAAATTGGGGATGGGGTGAAAGACTTGTGCAGGGCCAATGACTTCCTCTTTGCAAATACCTGTGACTCCCCGCAGGGGAGCCTCCACGGCTGGGACCCACGGGCATCACGTGCGTTACATCTGAGGAAAGTGATGGCAGGGCAACTTCCTATCACCTGTCAGAACGAGGACCGGGAGCCCTCGGGGACCGACCTGCAGCTAACTGATCCAGTCAAGTCCACGGCGAGGAGACTGGAAACAAGTCCAGGACCGTCACAGCGCAACCTGGAGCACCTCCCGCCCGCCATCTCAGGAGCACACGAGTGCTGAAGCGTGCAGTTTTTCTCTGGTTCTTCAATGCTTCCTCCCACCCACTATCATGATCCCAATTCTACCTCACACATCCGGCTAGACCAGGGGATGTACACCGGTAAGGACAGGAAGGGGAAACATGGAGAATCCAGGACAAATGATCCCTTCAGGGCCAGTGGTGAGAGGGGCGATACCAGGAGGATGAAGGTGGGGCAGAAAGAGGGAACCAATTATATGAATTTACATATAACCTCCTCCCTAGGGTATGGACCACAGGGAAGTGGGTGAAGGGAGACATCGGACAATGTAGGATATATCAAAATAACAATAATATACAAACTATCAAGGCTTAATGAGGGAGGGAGAGTGGGGAGGGAGGGGAAAAGGAGGAGCTGATACCAAGGGGTTAAATAGAAAGAAAATGTTTTGAGAAGGATGATGGCAACAGATGTACAAATGTGCTTGACATACAATGGATGGATGTATGGATTATGATAAGAGTTGTATGAGGCTCCAATAAAATTAAATAAGATAAATTTTAAAAAGAGACTAGAGGGATGATGACTGATACTCAGGGCATCAGGCCGAAGCAAGCAAAAGGTTACTCCGCAGCCAAGCAGGAACGCAAAGCCCAGACTGCATGTCAGCCGACACCTTGCAGCGTGCTCCTGCCTCTGGACCCCGGGGGAGTCACGATGAAGAAGGTACATTTCAACAGCATGATTTGGGGTTCACATCCAGGCTGGGCACACATCCAAGCACAGGGAGCGGGTGCTCTCTCCTTGAGGGTGGTGGTGACCCCCTCCCAGAAAACCCCCCTGAGCGCCCACCCAAGAGACAGCTCCCTCCCCACAGAAGCCACGCTCGTGGCCCCCCTATCAGTAATTTCCATCTCACCCCATCTTCATCTGCAGTCTTGGGGCCTCAGCGTGTGGGACTGGGGAAAGACTGGACAGGGCGGAGGGGGCAGGCAGTGGAAATTCGGTGTCTTACCACCGCCTGTATCACAAAACCTGTCTTCAGCGCCAACCCCGGGGATTTGCTGCAGTTGGCGCGACAGAGGTGGGGCTGAAGGTCAGATTAAATTGGACTGGTAACCCTAGGGGGATTCTTGAAAGAGGTTGCTAAAGAAAGTGTTTCCGGCAGGCGCAGGAGGCAGGGAGGCGGGCCGCTGCCGGGCTGGCCAGCCAGGTCAAGCCTTACCCACCGGGGCTCAGTGGGGACAGGCCTGGGTTCACATGTTCTCCCCCCGGAAACCTGAAATCCTCCCTCTCTCAGCCCCCCGATAATGAGTTGGTATAAAAATGGATCTTGAATAAAATTGTCTGCAGTTTTCAAATTTCAAACTGCATTAGTCAAAATATATCAGATTTCCATGTACTGACTTACCACCTGCTCAAAATCTGATCCCTTTCAGCTGGAATATATTGAAATATGAATCACCCTCTGAGAGGCAAGAGAGGAAACACAGTGGGGGGTAAGGCCCTCTCAAAATGGGCTGGCTCATGAACCGACCCCAGGGCGGTGCCAGCCTCTACACCCAGCCCAACCTCACTGCCAGCAAGTCAATCCCAACCTGCAGCAACCTTGGGGGCACAGGAGCACTGCCCCTGGGGGTTTCTGATATTCTAGCTCTTCGCCGGAATAGCAAACCTCATCTTCCTCTCTGAGGAGCGGCTGGTGGTTTCAAACCGCTGACCTGAAGCTGAGCAGCCCAAGCTGTAACCCATTATGCCACCAGGGCCTCTCCCACCTGACGCTTCGCTCCTATCCTGAGTCCTCCAAGCACCCCAGCCCCGTCTCCTGGCCTTGACACCAGATTTCTAGCTCAAGTTCCTCCGCTCGGGGGCAGCTACGCACACAGGGCAGAACCCCTCGTTTCAGGTCCCCTGACCTTTGACAAGCACCTACGATGTGCTGGCACTTGCACTGCCCAAGAGGTAGACATGCCAACACCTTGCAAAGTTGCATTCTAAGGTCTCGGTTCTCATCTGCTCACCCTCCCAGAACGACCACAATGAAATGCCACTGTCGGGGGCGCCTAGTAAGAACAGAACATCTTTTTTTTTTTTTTAAGAACAGAACATCTTTTATCTCAAAGTTCTGGAGAGGACAAGTCTGGACTCAGGATCCCTGCTCCCTGCCTCTGAAAGATAACCTGTCCATGCTTTGCTCCCAGCTTCTGGTTCACATCTCCCACCCCCGAAAAAAGAGGGAAAAGAAAACCACCCAGCAATGGGTCCTTTCTGACTCCTTGTGACCCTATATAAGATATGTTTCTGAAACTGTCACTCTTCCCAGGAGTAGACAGCCTCATTTTCTCCCAGGGCGTGGCGGCTGTGTCTGAACCGCCAACCTTTCCCTCCGCAGCCCGATGCTCACATGGCAGCACTGGCCACTGCGGCAGTCTTTGCCTCTGCGGGTCCCCAGTCATCCCCCTCCTGCGTCTCTTCTCCTCTGCCCTGCGGTGGGAGTTGGGCGCACGCTTTTCCAGGGTCAGCGGATAACTTCAAAGACTCTCTTTCCGAGGCGGTCACATTCACAGGTAGCGCGGCTCAGACTTCAGTATCGGCTTGGGGGACACCGTTTCGTCCATCCAGGATGCAGCCGCTTCACCACATGGACGTGCCCTCCTGGAAAGACCTTCTGCTCTTGCCGTCAGAGACACGCCCTCTGGTTCCGGCTCCTGCCTCTTTGGGGCTGTTTCTTGCCCTCTGCCAGGGGGCTTCTCCACCGGACCTCATTCTCCAGGGTTCAGTCTCAGAGGTATCTTCTGTAGCCCCACGAATCCCCAGGGGAGCGCATCAGGGTCCAGGGGTGAATGGGGACAGGGAAGGGTGACCCGATCTCACGACCCGCATAGCCCTTTGCCTGCCCCCGTGGTGGGGGCCCCAACACCCTGCCCAGGGAATGTCAACACCACCCTTTCGGTTGCTGAAGCTGAAAATGTAGGTGTCGCCCTCCATTTCTTCCCTTCCCTTCCTTCCCTTCTCTCTCCCTCTATCTATCAAGTCCCCTTGGATCTATCCCACATCTGTCCCTATCAGTCCATCCCCGCTGGCCCACCGGGTCCCAAGCTGCCATCGTCTCTCCCCTCCCCGGTCTCAGAGCTTTTATCTCCCTCCCGTCCCAAATGGCGGCCTGCCCCACAGGGCCCTCAATAGCATCAAGTTACAGTCCTGCTTACAGCCCCCGCCCCCCGCCCCGTGGCTCCCCACTGAGCCCAGAAGATGCAAGCTCCTGACAGCCCACAAAGCCCCACCCTCCTGTCCTAGCCTCCCCCTCAGGATCCACACCAGCTTTTCTCTTCCTACACTCCAAGATGCTCACGTCTGCCTAGACGTTTTTGGTAATTGTGGTAAAATGCACATAGCCCGGCACGGGAAAATACACCCTGTGGGGAAACACACGCAGCATGGAGTTTGCCATCTCAACCACTGACGGGCACGGTCCCATGACACTGCGTGCCTGCGCCCTGCCGTGCATGCAGACATCACCGCCGAGCTCCAGAGGTGGCCATCGGCCCAGAGGGAAAGTCCATTGCCCTTCTCCTTCTCCCGCTGTCCCCTGCTTGGGGTCTGGACGGATTTGCCTCTTCTGGATATTTCGTGGAAATTCATAGCATCACGCCATTTGTCACGTTCCTTCGTGCTCCACACTGTCCCCTGGCCTTCGCAGGACCATTTTCTTCTTGGCATCTGCCACTCAGCTCAAGTACCGCCTCCCCCCCTGCAGCAGCTGCGTTGAGGTGGCTCTTCTTTTTTTTGTTTGTTTGTTTTTTGTTTTGGGGGGGGCATCACTGCCCTCAGATGGTGGGAGTAGGAGGCCCAGCCTTTGCTCCATGGAGCTGGAGTCGAACCTCCAACCCAGTGGGCCGCAGTATTGCGCCCACCACCGGGGCTCAGCCTTGAGGTGGCTCTTCTAACCATCGTCTCAAAACTCACCAAACAGTCTTTTTTGCTGCTGAGCCTGGGTCTGAGAAGGCAGGGGGAGGGACAGAGGGGAGTCACTTGTCGAGTACTGCTTAACAAGAGTGGAGTGGTGATTACCTGCTGGGTCTAGACTGAGGTCCGCAGGGGCTGGGGGACTCCCCTCCCTCCCTGCGAGAGCCAGGACTGGAGCACGTCCCCTGAACCCTGAGATCCCCATTCCGTGAACCTCCTTGCTCCAGAAGATATTTGCGACAGAGAAGGACTGCTTCTGCAGGACCCTCAGCCCTCGGCACACTGCCCGGCCACTGGGAGGCGCTCAACCACCGTGCGGGTGGGATGACCCTGGCGGTGATGGGGCCTATGGTCAGCCTTAGAGCAGGTGAAAGAGAGAGAGCCTGATGGATGAGTAGAAGCTCCACTCACCTCCACGAGGGTGCGGGGAGGACAAGTCTTGTGTTAGGAACTGCCAGGTTAAAAGCCTGGAGGGGCGGGGGTGGGGGTGGGGAGGGGCAAGTCCAGTCTGGAGTCCTAGGATGTCTCTTGTCTGCGATTTGTCCCCTACCTCGCTGCCCACAGGGAGAAGACACCATGCACACCGGGGAGGTGGGTTTGATACAGTCTGCGAGGTGCTTATGGAGGAGAGGGAGGACAGGACGGAGCCTTCATTGTGGGGGTCCCAGTCTCCTGATGGAAAGTCACCCTGCAACCACCTTTCAGGGAGATGAGCAGGTGGGGCCCTGGTGAAGCTGTCTCTTACAGATAGCTGTTAGCTGCCAATGGGAGAGTCTAGAGAGGGTCACGGTCCCCTGAGCTGCTCAGAGGGAGACAGAGATAGGAGGGCCTCCTACCCGCCAAACCCCAACACACACACACACACACACACACACACACACACGACCTCTCCAGCCTTATCTTCCTGGCAGAGGCCCTGGTCCCTCAGGCACTGGCTGTGAGTGCGGCTCTCATGTCCCTCATGTGACCTGATTGAATCAGGTCCTGCTGACCCAGGGTCTGTGTCTTGGGGAGTCCAGCTGAGCTCACAAGATGAGCGGCCCTTCCCCAAAGCCGGGAGGCTGCACAGGGCAAATTCAATTTTGTGCGAAGCAGCAGCCATTAACCTGTCTATGGACTGCAGTGGCCCCACCCACTCTCCTCTCTGCCAGGCAGGCTGGGCCAGGCGGGGTCCAAACGCTCCTGAGCAGGGAGGGGCCCTGCTCTCCCTGGACTGTGCCCACCCTCCATTCTCTCTAGACAGACCATGGGTCCCATCCCCCACCCCCTCTTAGATCAGAGTGGATTTTGAGTTTCTAAGAGAGAAAACAAATGCGCAGGGAGTTCGCCCCTCCCTCTGAGACTGAGGCCCATGCCTCAAGCTGTCACTCGGCTTTTAATGGGAAAAAGGCTGGGGCCATTGGAGCAGGGACTTTGGGGTCTCAAGGGTCCAGATCAAGACCCAAAGCTGAACTGTCCAGTACCTGCAGCCTCTGAGCACCAGACATGCCCCGAGGCCTCACTGAGAAAGGCTGGAGGTAAAACACACACACACACACACACACACACACACACACACACACAGAAATTTCAAAAAAAAATCAGAACGCACACTAGCTCATAATTCTTATATTGATTACATGCTGAAATGATAGCATCTCAAGCCTATTAAGTTAAATAAAAATAGCTTTAAATGAATTTAATCAGTCTCTTAACTTTTTGAGATATGCAGCTCAGTGGAGCATATAAAATGACTTGTGGCTGGCTTTACAGCCTTAGATTTCTATTGAACGCGTCTGGGCGGTGGGGTGCGGGGTAGTGGCTCTGGTGGGCTCGCCCCGTGGCATCAGGGAAAGCCGGAGCAAGCCGGGATCTTCAAAGGGAGACACGGCTTGGGGAATCCACGCTCAAAAAAACCCCACGAAAAGCAACACCCCCCAAACTCACTATCAAGGAGTCGCTGATGGAACGGTCCCCGGGGCTCCCGAGACCGTAGATCTTGCAGGAGTACGGAGAGCGGACAGCCACACCTTTCTCCCGCGGCGCGCCGGGTGGCGGGAACCCCTGACCTTTCAGCGAACACGCAGGCCGCTCACCGCGAGGCCGGCCTGGAGAAGGGGCGTGGCCTGGAGGGACGCAGGGGCGGGGCTTCGCTGTCAATCACTGGCTCCCCTGCACCCGGGGCGCGCGCGCCTCCTAAACCTGATGCAACTGGCGCCCTGGAGGACCGCGGAGGGCGGGGCAGGCCGGTGGCGGCGGGATCGCTCCCCATCTCAAGGGGACGCCTGGACCCCGACAGCACCTGCCGGGCCACGGGGGGAGGAGGGGGTGGGGAGGAGGGGCCCCGGGCAGGGAGCACCAAGGCGACGGCTCCGAGGCCTGAGCTCTCGGGGAAACACCGGGCCAGAGCCCCATCTCAGAACGCGGACCCGAGGAGGAGAAGGAAGAAGAAGGAAAGGAAGCGCGAAGGACGGAGGGAGGGTCGGAGAAAGGCGCCCAGTGCAGTGCGCGCTCTGCTGCCAGGAACCGCAGCCAGGCCCAGCAGGGGCTGGAGAAGCCGGGAGGTTCGGGTACCACGTGCTGGCTGCATCTGCCTGCGAGGAGCCGTGGGCGGTGCCCGTTTGGAAGCTGGAGGAGGGTTGGGTCAGGATCCGCGTCTCCCTTGCCTGTTCCCAGACTCAGGAGCCCGCTGGTGGCACGGGCAGACACCCGGCCTGGCGGATGGAGGAGGGCTGGGAGGATGGGGAGCGAAGTGGAGTGGGTCTGGGGGATCCACAGTATACAAAGAAGAGAGTTAGCCCTGAAGGATGACTTGGGGGGGTACCTTGACCGATTTCTGTCCCCCATCCCACAGGCCTCCTACATCGGACCTCCCCACAACCTCGCTAAGCCCTCCCCTTGATGGACACAGAGCCAGCCCCCTGCCCCAGAAAGGCTGGCCTCCCTGGGACATCTCCCTCCCCGTCACGGGGCCATCCTGCGGCCACACACCGACCGTGGAGAACTGTGGCCTCCACCAGCCCGCCCCCTCTTGCAAAGGGGCGACCAGCGCGCCTTTCCTGCTTCAAAGTCCAGAACATCCAGGGTAGGCTGTCCAGTCCGGCTCCTGCTTCCTGCTCACGAATGGGGCCAGCCTGCTCACACATGAGAGATGAGGAACCCATCCCCAGCCCCTCCCAGAGCTAACGCGAGTGATCCGGGCTGGCGGATCAGGTCAGCGGTCCCCGCTTCCCCCTGCCCCAGCCTGGGGTTCATTATTCCAGCGTCCCCTGGAGACTGGAGCAGCCTTCCCTGGCATCGCCTAATTACACTCCAGCTCCCGGTGATCCAGCGACATGTGTCCAAGACTCCCAGAAGACGGAGTAGAGCACATGCCCGCGGAGGGTGTGCGTGCGTGCGTGGATGTGCTCATCTTGGGGTGTGTGCTCGGTGCTGGGAGCTGTTACCTGGGCAGACCCCAGGTGAGACCTCCTCACCCAGGACTGCCCATGCTCACCGAGAGAGTCAAAGGACGTTGGCACAGACCCAGGCCCACCCCCGTCCCTGCCCTCCCCCGGCTGTCCTCATACCCCTACTGCTTTGGTTACCATTGATCGAACTGGATCACCCGCAGTTCCCAGGGTCACCATCCTGCCCAGGACAAGCAGGGGCCACAAAGCCAACGCCAAGGCCACTGCCATCAAGTGGACTGTGAAGCAAATGACTGAGCAAACCGGTGCTTCAACGCTGAGGGGGCTTTGAACGGCAGGTCTTCCTCTCAGGAGCCTCGGAGTGGGCTGCGACCCTGTTGCTATGCCTGCATCATGGATACAGTCCCTGGGTCAGTGTGCATGTGTGCAGGGCCCCTCCACTGTACCACACAGGATGCCCCTTCTCCAGCGACCTGTCCGTCTTTCCTGACAGCACGTCCACAGGAAGTCTGGCCAGCCCCCCCTCTAAGGAGCACTCTGGACCAACTTCTTCCAACACAGATCGGTTTGTCCTTGGAGCTGTCCCTGGTCCTTTCCATACTCTTCTCCGGCACCACCGCTCAAGTGCATCGATTTTTCTTCAGCCTTCCTTCTCCAAGGTCCCACTTTCGCATGCCTCTATTGGAAGGTGAGGCCGGACCTTTTGTGTCCACCCCATGCCCCACCTCTCCAGGTCGCTCACAGCTCCCTCTCTCTGTTCCTCTCCGAACTTCCCCTCCGCAAGACCCCATCCCTCACCTGCTGGCCTGACCCCTCACGCATCCTGACACTGTGCTTCTCTGAGCCCGGGGTCTCCCCTGCCTCTCTTCTGGCCTCTACACTTCAGTCCTCATGCAGAAAGGGTCGTGCAGGTGACAAACACCAACCAAACAGAGGCCAGAGGCAGTCTGGAAGTGAGACCACTGCAGGGGGGCCCTTGAATTTCCAACAAGACTGCCCAGCAGGAGGCTGACACCTGGACTCTCCCACCTTTCCATTTTGCCAGAGGCTGGGGATGCAGGCTCCTCAGAAGAACCTCGCTGGCTACAAATTCAGCAACAAACGCAAACAAACAGCAGCCTGTGTGGGTGGAGGAAACCCCACCCGCAGCCTGGATTCAGTTGCCCCAGGCCCCAGTTGCTGACAGCTGCCTTCCTCCCGGCCTTGCGTGCCCCTCTCAATGAAGCCGCAACCACTCGCTCCCTCTCCTCTGGTGCGTTTGCTCAGTCTCTCCCCTTGAACAAGAAAACCCTGCCGAGCCGAAATCTCCCTGCAGCTACCGCCTCTCCTCCCCTTTCTCAGGCATGCTTCTTGAAAGCCCCGTCTTCCCGCAGAGGGACCACTTCCTCTCGGCTTGTCTCACACCTTGAACCCCACGCTCCCTCACAGGCATGGCAGTCTGCGGTCTGATCTTGCCTCAACTGCAGGGGGAGGGTGCAGGAAGCTCCTTCCCCCTTTACATCTCCCCCTCCCCTGGTTTCTCACCCACAAATTTCTCCCCTGACGGTCCCAGCTTTTCAGGCCGTTCCTTCTCAGCCGCGTGCGGCTGTCACCAACAGACCATAAGGGGGGAGCTATAAGGAGCAGACATTGATTTGCTCTCTGGTCTGGAGGCTAACTTCCAAATGAGGTTCCTGACTTCCTTCCTTGTCAGCTGTCCCCTGAGTGGTCCTCTCATGGCCCCTGCCCTCCACCCACAGATGTTGCTGCTGTGTCTCCCTGCTCTTGCTGTAACTCACAAGGGAACAGGTTTAGGACCCCCCCTCCCCTTCATAGCGGCTCATTACGGAAACCGAGAAACCCAGTTTCCAAAAAAGACGACATCCACCATTCCATCGCCTCACGTGAGAGTTCCAACAGCACATCATTGGAGGAGGGGGCTGGTGGGCGAAGTGGACACAGTTTAATCCCCAGCACTCCTCCCCACTCCCCCCCCCACCGGTCCTGGAAGGCTCCCGGGACCCCCTCGGGGGCCAAGGACTCCACACTCATCTTCCTCCCAATTGCAGTCACCCCTCGTCTTTCCGTCGGTCGTACTGCAGTGGCTTGTGTGTGGCTGTGAGGGTGGAGGCTGGGTTGCTGGTATTTCAAGTGTGGTGGACAGGTTTCAGCCGAGCTAGGATGGCAAGACTTAATCCTTGCAGCCTTGGGACATGCTGTCAGAAGAGACCGGTCCCTGAAGAAGGACATGCCGCGGGATAAGGTGGAGGGGCAGGGGGAAAGGGATGGACACTGTGGCTGCAGCAAAGGGCTGGAGCCCAGGAACGCTTTTGAGGAGGGCCCAGGAGCGCCTGGCCTGCGTCGGCGGTGCTTTGCTCGGCTGTACCCAGGGGGGCTACGGGTTGGGACGGGATTGATAGCACCTGACAACAACAACAACAAATGGCTTTATGGACACATCCATGGAGACCTCTGGAGGCTTTCCCTCCATC
>PVJH01043448.1:0-13647 GCA_004026705.1 Nesogale talazaci | reverse complement strand
TCCTACCTCATCCTGATTTTCTCTACTTCTCAAAGCAGAGACTATTCAAATGGATGTCAAAGAAAAAGGAAACGTGTTGTGATGAGATGGGGGAAAGTCAGTTCCCAGCACAATCAAGTACATTGTCCTTAATGAAGAAGCTGTGGTAACCTGAAAACACGGAGAGACGCACAACTGAAAGCTAATGAGGAGTGGATGTTTGGAATCTTCAATTTAGAAAATGTGCTAGAAACACCCAAAATATGCCCCAAAAATGTTATTATCTCTTATCTCTAAAAAAAATGTCCTATGACACATTATACACGAGCCCCTGGACAAGCTCATTCCCGACAAGTTTATTCCCTTGAGTCATCATAATCACAAGTATTATTGAGTTGACACTCAAAATTTCTTTCCTCACATTATGAAATCATTTGAGACTAAACAATGAACTAATTTAAGTTAAATTCAGTGACAGAAATTAAGTCAAGAGAGACCAACTTTTGCTGTACTTCTTGTTCTTCTGACCAAACAACACCATCTTCTTATCTAGGGCATTTAGTCATCCCTTCAATTTATTTTGATGTCGTGTTTTCTAGAAGCAAGAAGGCATTATCAAAACACTGCTTTATTTTTTGAGAAAATGAATGGTAGAACAAAATAGGATTCTTATTAACCTTTTAGTCTTTTCATTAGCATCATCCTTCTGACTGTGAGAGAAATAGGATGCTAGTAAAATGCTTTCTTTGCATTTTGCCAACCTAATAAAAGACGATTTTATTTAAATTATAGCTCATTTCATTTCCACAGTAATATATTAGAAATTGATTACCCCATTTCTTCTGTAATAGCTTTGTTATATTTGGGGAAGCCTTTCTTTCTTTTTTTGTTTTTGTTTTTTAGTAAGAAATAATGAGTGCATGAAAGTGAAATCATTATTTTTATTGAATCTAAATTTTCATATGAAGCATACAGCGTATAATTATAGCATCAAATTGAATTTCAGGACAATTATTTTCTGAGTAAAATGAGTGCTTACTTTTCTTTTTGTCAACTCAAATAACATCCATTGTTTTTAATAAAAAGGGTGGGGGATCAAGGCAGTCTGCAAAACATGCAATTTTAAGCAACTTTAGAGAATCAGTCAAAAGTGAAAACAATTCCTAGTCCTTATCTTGTTGGTGAATTTAACGTGTTCGTGTTAATGTGGAATGAACATTGTGTTTTAAGATTAAAAAATGTTTTTTCAAACTCAAAAGGAATCCCAGTGGCATAGTGATTAACGTTGGGATGCTAACTGCAAGGTCAGCGATTCAAAAACACAAGACACTCTCCGGGAAGAAAGGGAGAGCTCCACTCCTCAAAAATTAATCTCAAAAATGTACAGCGGGCAGCAGTGAGCTCAGTTTGCTTTGGGAAAGCTGAAGATCTTCTGGCAAACTCTTATAAAACTGGAGACCAATATCCCAATATCTCCTTTTCTATCATTCACCGCTCAGCACACAGCCCCCACCGTCGGCTGGTGCACCCCCTAACTTGATACTCTGACCCACCTTTCTCTGATTGACATCTTCCTTCTTGTGCATCATTTTATCTCTTGAACCTTCTATGAAGAATAGCCTCAGGGACCTCCATGTTTGAACTGGGCCTGAAGACATGCACAGTCAATATCCTTCAGTTCACCTCTGACAAGAGTCACCAAAATGAATGCCGTCATCTGACCCATTGTTTGACTTTAGGTTTAAGGAGGAAGACAACAGGAAAGGGGCAGGGGTACAAGTTAAATTTTATCTTAGTATTAAAATTCTAATTTTAAACTAATTTCTAGGGTTATTGAAAAAATTGGAACTGTTCTCCAAAGGTCTGCAGAATGTTTAGTCAAAGATAAAGTTCATATATGAGGGAAGATGCCTGAAAAGGAAAAGAGGTTCACATATTAGCACACCCATCATCATATGGAACAGCCTAGTGGGCCCAGGGCTGCCCAAGACAGTGCTCTGAGCTCTTGAAACAAGAGAACTGAAGACTTAGGGAGAGAGGCTGATGAATTATCACAGACTTTCCTTAGGGCAATCTCATAATACCTCTGCAGAAAACAGAGAATTTAAATCAGAGCCAAGCTGCCAAAGCAAACGTTTTACCTTTAGAGAATAGATACATTCTTCATTAATTTCCGCAAGCAACATTTAATATACTAAAAAAAATTCAATCCTGACAGTGTTTTTCTTATTTAGACAAATATGCTTTATTGTTGGAAAATGTTCTCATACAATCAAGCCACTCTTTTTGTTATTTAATCTATATTTGATACAGGAGAATGTGACTATCTTTAAAGAAGAGTATTATATAAAAGAACAATAAACAGCCAAATTTATAATAGGAATCACAAATACCATTTAAAGAACTGAGGTGAAACCTAGTTTGTTTAATTTTCATCTAGAGATACTTGAGGCACTTAAAACATAAATTGTATCCTGAAACAATAATCTGGCAGTCTTTGTAATGTCAAGAGAGAAAAAGAAATTGTATTGTTCTTAGTCTAAATGAATTTGGGGCACAGATAAAAAGTACCAAATATTTGTCAACTAGTTATATCTAGTACAGTCCTTCATAACTAGCTCTTCACAAAATGCTGAATCGTTGAGATAAGACTGAAACTTGCTCATTCTTACACCTGGAACACAGAAAGTAGTTGTATTAGGTGGGATTGACTGGAAAAACAAATCCAGTTATATATATGACGGAACTTTTAGTCAAGGAGTAATTATATATCGGCTGAGCCCCGGTGGCGTAGTGGTTGTGCTCGGGACTGCGGCCTACTGGGACAGAGGTTCAATTCCAGCAGTGGGGCTGGGCCTCCTACTCCCACCACCAGAGAGCAGTAATGCCACAAAAGAAAAAAAAAAAGAAGTAATTATATATCAAGAAAGTAACCCAGCACAGTGCAACCCTGGTCCATAAGTCCCTCTTCAGACTCATACAGTCACAAGTAATGATGGAAGATTGCAGACCCATGGGAGCAAAGTCATGTGGATCCAAGACCAGGGAAAATACGGCTGCCCTCCAGCAGCTCTCAGGGCAGCCAGGCCACAGGAAGATGAGAGTGGAGAGAGAGGAAGGCCAACTTCCAAGGGACAGTAGCAGTCTGTGGCCTGACAGGTTTGATTCCACCCCAAGCCAGGAGTGTCTAGTTGACATAAGATTATCTGACTATCACAGTTACCAGGACTGCAGTCACAAAAATATCACAAGAACATGGATTTAAAGAGGAGAAATTAATTTTCATATTGTTTTGATGAGGGGTTCGAGTCAGGGTTTCCACATTGTCAGTGTCTTCTATGACCTTCTTCCTTAGTTGCTATTATCTGCCAGATTTTTGGCATTCCTGGGTAGTATTAGGAATCTGTTCCTACTGTCTCTGTTGCTAGGTTTGTCTTCAGAAGTTTCTGTTTACTTATTCATTTTTTAACTTTATCTCAATTAGAGTGCACTTATCTTATCTACCTCTGTGTTCTATAACTTAGGTATTAACATATTTGGTGGGTGGGTTTCATCTCCTATACTGCAAATTTTGCAGGAGCCATACCTGATTTTTCTTTGTGTAATCAGTGTCTTCTAAACACAGAGCTTAGCATATACTATGTATTTAAGAAAGACTTCTTGAGTGAATGAAAAATAAATCCATGCTAAGAGTAACAAATGTATAAATGTGCTTGACACATGAATAGATGTATGGATTGTGGTAGAAGTTTTACAAGTCCCCAATAAAATTATTTTTAAAAGTTTTTAAGCCATGCTAATAAATGAATAGAATTGACCCAAACTAAAGCTTTGAAATAATTTTTAAAGTTATTTTCCCAAAAAATGTTCTGAAATATTTGTGGAAAAGGTATTCTTGATACTTTTTTAATTTACGTGAATCACTTCTATTTATTCTTGAATTTTCTATTTAGCTATTCCTAAAATACATCTGCATACAGATATTTAAAATAAGACTTGAACTGTCTATGAAACTACATTGTTATTTTTTAGTGCCATCAAGCTGATGCTGACACACTGCAACCCTGTGCGTGACTAAACAAAACACGGACAGTGCAGCGACCTCACTACCCTTGTTATGCTTACCACTGTATGTGGTGCTGTAAACCACTGTGTCCACCCCTTTCATTGAGTGCGCTCTTCTTTTTCGTTGACCTTCTACTGTACCAAGCATGAAGTCCTTCTCCAGGATCAGTCTCTCCTTCATACATAAGATGAAATCCCTCATCCTTGCTTCTAAAGAACATTACAAGACAGATTTCTTTGTTCTCCTTATTCTTCAACAGCACTGTAATCCAGATGCTTCAGTTCTTCCCTCTTCCTTACTCAATACAACATCCCAGTCATAAGAGATGATTGAAAAGACCATGACTGGAGGCAGACCCACTTTAGTTCTCAAAGTGACAGTCTTGCTCTTCAACACTTTAAAGAGGTCGCATGTGGCAGATTTGCCCAGTGCAATGTATCCTTTGGTTTCTGGCTGCCGCTTTCATAGCACTGCATAGCAGACACAAGCAAGATCAAATTTTTGACAACTTCAATCTTATCTCCACTTCTCATGTTATCGAATGGTCCTATGAGGATTTCAGTTTTCTTTATAGGAATTGTAATCTACACAGAAGGATGCTGTCCTTGAATGTCAATAGCAAGCACTTCAAGTTCATCAAGATAACTATATTGCTATCACCAAATAAAGTCAGTGACACTGATTGATCAGTCCCTCTCAGAAGGGCCACAGGGAATGAGGGTGTGGCATGGCACATAGCTATCCTCTAGTTCTTTAACATTTAACATTTCCTTCTCTTATTTGTAAGGCTTGTATGTGTTTTACCTCATTGCTCACGTTAGATTTCATATGTTCATTTGTATAGGTAGGATTGCTGGATATATGAAAATCAAGATGGATGACCCTTCAGAGACAGTGACAGGGAGGGTATGAGAGCAGGGAGGGGGAGAGGGAGTACGGATGACTGAATAACCCCACCCAATGGGACTGAACAGCAGAATTGTATGTGAATGGATATATTTGGAATGTGTAAGATATACCAATAAAAGTATTATATAAATAAATAAAGTCATTTGAAAATCACAATGAATTTAACTATTTTTAATTTCTACAATTCAAAAGCTAACAATACCAAATATTGGCAAAATACAAAGGAACAGAAACTTTCACACACTAACGATCAGATGAAAAATAAGTAGGGAGCCCTGCTAGCATGATGTATTATTAGTTGGGATGCTAACTTGAAGGTTAGATGAAAAATGAGGCAATATTTGGGAGAGTTTTGGCAATTTCTCGTAATGTTAAAGAAAATACCTACTGTAGTGAAGTGAAGCTTCTTAAGTTGACTCTTCAATCCATTTCTCCTTAATTCCCACCAAATGCTTGGCTAGGACCATGGGATGGGTCAGTTTTACTCTTCCTCTGAATACTAAGGCCATCTCAGAAACAGAATCTCAAGACCATCAAGAGAAAAAAAATTCACAGTTGTCATCAAATCTACAGGGACGAGTAGAAGAGCCCGTAGGGGTTTCCAAGAGTAGAAAGCCTTTCTTTCTCCTGAGGAGTGCTTGCCAGTGGAGATCTGCTGACCTTTCAGCTAGAAGCCCAACAAGTTAACCCCTACACGACTGGGACCCTGAAAGAGCCACTGGTACTTCTATGACATCTCTGTCTAAAGGGACCGGAGTAATAAAGACTGCGGCCTGGAGACTACCGGATCATGTCAAGGAGCCCCACTGCAGGAGCAGAGGAATGATCCTGCTGAGACCATGAGCCCAGAGCAGTCTGCAGGTGGGCTTCCTGAACCACAAGTCCAAAAAACTAAGTGTCTGAGAGGCTGAGAACCAGAGACTTAGCTGATGGCTAAAGAGAGGTACTGCTGTGGACACGAGATTATATCTTTAATCTTTTCCAATCCTGCCTTGTGGTAACCTTTTAACGTTCCTGTTCATTTCCAAATAAACCCTTATAACACCAAAAACTCACCAAACTCAAGTGGATGCCGACTCACAACTACCATGTCTGTAGAACTGCCTCTGTGAGTTGCTAAGAAAATGGTTTACTGCATAAGACTTCTTTAAAGCGTTCAGAACTAAGAGTGTTACTCTGAACGCTAAGACAAACCTAACCCAAACCCTGGTATTTTCAGTCACCTTCTTTGGTTGTGAAAGTTGGACGTCGAATGGAAAAGACTGAGGAAAGATAGACACAGTTAAATTATGGTGCTGGCAGAGTATTGAGAGGAAACGGACAGACAGAGCAAACAGATTGGTCTTGAAAAGAAGTACAACCAGAATGCTCCGTAGAGGCAAGGATGGCAAAACTTCTGTGTGCTTCCTTTGGACATGTTATCAGGAGAGACCAGCTCCTGCAGAAGGGCATCCTGCCTGGTAAAGTAGAGGCGCAAAGAAAAAAAAACCCTCAACAAGACGGAGTGACCCTGGGGCGGCAAAAACGGGGTCAAGTGTAAGAACAAATGTAGGGATGGAGCAGAAGCAGCAGCACTTTGTTTGTTGTGCATACAGTCTCTGCGCAGTGGAACTGACAAGACTGTCCCTATCAAAATCTATCGTGAGTATTGTCTGTGAGATCTGTACAGCTGTTGCAAAATTATCCAGCATAGCAGAGACGCGGAGTGCCATGAGAAGACTGATCAATGTCAGAACAGAGCAGAACTGTCTCTAACTTCAACCTTGGGCTGGTGCGGAAATGGAGTTTTCTACTGCTCGGTATATCCACGGGTCAGATGTGGTCCACAGCCTTTCCTCACTCTGTAATCCAAGTATTTGAATTTTAAGCATTTGCCTGCAAAAATGATGTGGGGATGGTCTCTGAGCTATTCTGGCGAACTACACATTGGAGAAGGAAGAGGCGCACCAGCCCAAGACGCAGCAGACCTGCCTCTGCCCACATCCTACTTTATTCTGGGCTGGCACCGGCCTTCTCACGCCACTCTGCTTCTCTACTGGATTCAGTAGTCTATAAGAATGTCCAGTCAAACTCACAGGCAAGACTCATGGCTGTGGGGGCTACATTTCTGCATCGGAAATAGCAGCTCTCTGGTCAGGAGCACCTCTTCCCAGCTGTGCTCACAGGCACCTATCTCTGTGACCCTCAGTCTGTCAGTCACACGGCCTCTTTGGACAAGTTTAACAAAGCTCCTTTCAGTCTGATAAACTCCCAAAGGGCACCCTACTTTGCAAACTCGCCTTTTGCTCAAAAATACTTAACCCATTCCGTGACTTGGGACACCCTCCACTCTGCCTCCTGGTCTCGCTGCTACTGCCTCCTCTCACATCACTTTTTCATGCAAATGGATCTCAGGGTCCAAAGGATACACTACGCTCATAGCTCTTCTTTCCCAGTGACTGCCGGATTCTCTGTTCCTGCTGCCTCACTTTAGACCCATGGGACTGACAAAAGTTGCCACTTCAGAGTATCATATACCTTACAAACATGCCCCCAACTGGTCATCTGGGGGGCGTTACAAAGACTATGGCTAGAAAGAGCCACATCCATCATACATCTGTGCCATTACCCCCAAATAAGGAAGGCACATGTTCATACAAAAAGTTACAAGTGTAAAAAAAAGTTACAAGTAAATGTCCATCACAACTTTATTAATAATAGCCTCAAATGGGAAACAATCCACATGCCCAACTATAGATGAAAGGAGAAATAAATCTATACAATGTTATGGAACAATAAAGACAAAAGAACATGGTAAAAATGAAAATCTTGGGCTGAGCTCCCGTGGTTGAGTGCAGAACTGCAGCCCGCGGGCTTGGCGGTTCAAATCCAGCGGCGGCTCTCAAGAGCAGCGCTGTGTAGCTCCCACGACCACCAGAGAGCAGTGATTGCCCCCCGCCCCCCAAAAAAACAAAAAATAAAAAATGGAAATCTCAAAATAATAGTTGGCATTTAAAATAAGTAGAGAAAGTCAGACAAAATGTATGTGCAGACACTTTCCCCTAGGCTTGGCTATGTTCCCCGGCTTGGGGTTTTGCTTAGGAGAGAAGTTGTAAGCAGAGTGGATAGAGCAGGTTTGTTTGGGGTGATGACAGAGACTAGCTGAAAAGTAGAAAAACGCACCATTTGAGTGGAAAACATCAATCTGAAATTAAATCTTCCTTGAAGCCACCCAGAGTAACTCATTTTGTCTGTTCAAGGGTGAGATGACTGATAACAAAGTTGCAAGTCCATGGATTCTTGAATAAATCTGCTCATGTGATTTGAGTTGATGTCATTTTGTGTATTCATTCTTTCAATATCCAGAGACACAAGCCTAAGACTGATGCTCCTGCAGTATCAGTGTGCTTGTTTCCCTAGCTGTGCCTGTCCTAGAATCATACATGCGAGCTCAGAACATGCAAGAAGAAAAGAAGTGAAATGTGAAATGGGTGAAAAATATGGAGAAATGTAAACTAGGAATGAAAAGTACAGTGGACAGATATTGCAAACTCTATAACATGATGAACATAGTTTGTTGTTGAAATAGAGACATTTTTTAAAGAGCAAGAAGCGAATCTGTACAGATATTAACAGACGTTTAAAAAATAGTAAACTTGGGAAAAGAGAAACATCTTCTGTAGAAGATTTTCCAAATTTACACCGATATTCTACCTGTAATAAAGAACAAAGTCCCCAGTCCTTAAGTGTGGTGAAGAAAGTAGATGGTACCCAGGCGTCAGATAAAATAGCATCTGGGGTCTTGACAGCTTGCTTCCAAGCAGTCATCTAAGTGAGCTGTCAGCTAAGTCCACAGGGAAGAAGCACACCAATATCGGTCACCAAAGGGTTGTAACCCGAAGTTGAAGGAGTGATGAGGATCAAAGTCTAAATTTTGAGAATCTGCAGAAGACTACAGATGATCACAGTGGGAGGACAAGATTCCTTTGGGGAACCACATAGGTAAGAAGCTACATAAGTGGCCTTCCTCTGCCCACAATTAAGGAATGCAAGAAAGTGCATTGGACAGATGAGTATAAAAGATCAAGGCATAAATCTGACTTGAACAGTTAAAACTTTGTCAGTCCATCCTCCTCTCTGATGTACACTGGTTCTGATCTGGTTTTCAAGATTTTCTGTACTTTTGTCTTGTTTTTGTTTGTTATATTTGGCTATATCCCAGAGGTGTTAAGTCATTGGGGGAGGGGGAGGGTCACCCTCTTTAGTCGTGCTATATGTTTTTCTGCTTTTCAATATATGAAACTCAGGTATGATGAACTTACTGGGACACCAGGTAGAGTAAGGGTTTTAGAGAGGAGTACAGTGGATGTGGGCAGGGGGTGGTGGAAAAAGGAAGACGATGTTAAGGAGTCCAGGAAGAAAAAGAATATTTGGAAACTAATTTTGGTAGCAACTAAACAATTCTGTATGGCATGATTGAACTACTGAATGCTATGTTTTATGTATTAACTCCCAACTAATAATATATTTTTAACTCCCAACCAAAAAAAAAAAAAAAAAGCTCAGGATAAGAAAGTTTCACTGGATAATTCTACCAAGAATTCAAATGAGTTGACACCAACTATACACAAACTATTCAGGAATATGGAAAAACTCTCAAAAAATATTGGAAGACTCTCAAGCTCATTTTATGAAGCAAGCATAACCCTGATATCCAAACAAGGCATGACATTATCAGAATAGAAAATTATAGGCTGAAGAAGCACACCAGACTGTGACCATGAGACGTCAACAGGATCAGGTACCAGGTATCAGAAGACCCAAGCAATCATATCAATCAATGCAAGCAAGGAAGGGCAGAGTGGAGACCAAAAGCCCATCTGTAGATGATTGGACATCCCCTCACAGAAAGGTCACAAGGAAGGAATGAGCCAGCCAGGGTACACGATAAAGTATAGCACTAGCAAAACATACAACATTCCTCTAGTTTAGTGGTTCTCTCTGTCACACCCAATCAATAAACATAATGCAGTGCTAACCCATATCACAGCATCATTCTTATAGAAAAGGCAAGCACACAGCAATTACCACTTTAGAGAGAAAGAGACAATAATCCAGGATAAGCAACATAGTACTTGAGATAAGAGCAAATTAGGAGGCCTTTCACTTCCTAATCTCAGAAATAAAATTAAAGAAAAACAGAGAGCAACAATTGTTGGAAAGAGTACAAAGAGACTGCTACTGTCACACAGTGCTGATGGAACTGTAAACATGAACAATCACTGCGGAAAGCAGTATGGCACTTCCTCAAATAATTAGAAAGAGAATACCATATGAACCAGCAATGCCCCCAATAAATAAGAGACAAAGCATGAACAGATATAGGCATTCCCATTGCACTAAAGGGAAATGGAGGGCCATCTAAAACCTCCTCTGGCTTTCCTGTTGTCACAAGGCAGAAGTCAGACATGCCTCTACAATGGATAAAGTTTTCTACAAACACACCATTGAGTACTGTGTGTTGCTAAAAAATAATAACCTAACTCTGAAGCACTTTGGGCATGGGGGGACTTTGACAACTTATGTTCAGTGAAATTAATCACTCACTAAAGAATCATTACTATAGGAACCCATTGATACAAAGAAAAAACTAAGGCAAAGGATTTTATATCAAAAGAAACAACTGTTGATGGTTACAGAGATATATGGAGTGGGGAAGGTGAAGCAATAGACTGGAGGGTAGATAAATATTAACTTAGTGAAGGGGAAGGTAGTGTTCTATAAGGAGGAGGAAAGAAATCAAAGGGTGGCAGGGCAAACTATGCAGAGATTTGATAAGTAATTCAAGTTGTTAAATGACAAATCAATTTTGTGAAACAAAAACCTCTACTTTCACAATTAACCATTTTAAAATAAATATACTATCATTTTTTAAGAGCAAGGGGCAGGAATAACAATTTTGTTTAGACTAGAGATACAGATTGAAGCAGTAGTTGGTAAACAAGAAAGGCATGTTCAAATGAAAGGATAAAGAAGTGCACATCTGCTCAGGATATCTTTAGGAGGCTTAGTGGCACCATGAGTTAAATGCTGGGCAGCTGTGAGGCCAGTGGTTCAAACTCCCTAGCTATTCCATAGGAAAATAGAGAAGACCCTCTGCTCCTGCAAATATCTATTGTACCGTATATCCTAAGAAACAACTCTATTTTGTACTAGTGGGTAGCTATAAGTGAATCAACTCAATGAAAAGATTTTGAAGGGCAAAAGGAAAAACAAAAGGAAAAAAACTCGGGCTGAGCTCAGATGGCATAGTAGTTGTGTGTGGGACTGTGGCCCACTGGGATGGAGGTTCAATTCCAGCAGTGACACCACAAGAGCAAAGGCTGGGCCTCCTACTCACGCCACCAGAGGGCAGTGATGCCCAAAAAACAAAAAAAAAAAAAAGGAAAAAAATTATGGAATATCAAGACAATCAATGCCTTTAAAAAATGTGCTTAAGAATGTCTATCTAGAAGTATATAGGCAGGATAAACAATCTGGAAGGAAAAAAACAATGGAACCAATTGTTCTGGGAGGACATGGCGAGGGAAAGGAAGTGGGTGTTATCAACCCCAGGGACAAGGGAACAACAAGTGATCAAAATCTATGGCAAGGAGGGTGTAGGAGGTCTGGTAGGGCTTGATCAAGAGCAATGTAACTGAGAAGAATTACCCAAATGAAGGATAAGCATGATAGTGGGATAAGAGGAAAGCAAAAGGAAGTAGAGGATAGAAATAGAAGGTAAAAAGCATTTATAGAGACCTAAACACAGGGACTTACATATGTAAATATATTTATATATGAGACTGGGAAGTAGATATATGTGCATATATTTATAGGTTTACTATTAAGATAACTTAATAGTATTAAGCCCACTTACTATTAAGCCCACTATTTGAGTGGGCCTCCACTCAAATAATCCCTCAAGGCAAGAACACTTTGTTCTATTAGATTGGCATTCCATGATGCTCACCTTCCCATCTTGATGGCTGAAGAAAAAATGGATGTATAAGCACATGTGGTGAAGAAAGTTGATGATACTCAGGTATCAAAAGATATCGCATCTGGGGTGATGAGATCATTATTTGAAGATGAATTAATTAAGACTTTGAACTATCTTGCAAGACATTGAACAAACTTAAAAGAAGCAAACACATGAAACTTTGTTTTGGAGAAGACATAAACTGTGACATTTATGCCCCACTAAAAAATTGAGTCACTGTCAAGAGCCAACAGATGGTCTGAAGAAGCCACCAAAAAAGTCTAGAGAACCCTGATAAAACCAGAATGACATCAAGGAGACAGCTGAATGGCTGGTATGAACCTGGGTAGAGACATTAATTTTTCAGACACCTAATAAAATGATTAAATAAATAAGAATCTGTCAAGTATTTCATCTTCCTTGGATCTCCAATCAGCACCCATAAAAGTAACAGTCAAAGGGCTGAGCCCCGGTGGCGTAGTGGTTGTGCGCGGGACTGCGGCCCACTGGGACGGAGGTTCAATTCCAGCAGTGGGGCTGGGCCTCCTACTCCCACCACCAGAGAGCAGTGATGCCCCCCCGAAAAAAAAAAGTAACAGTCAAGGATCAAACAATATATTACATTGGACAAATCTGCAAGACAACTCTTTAAAGATCTAAGTGAATCAGACTCAAGGCATGGTATTTTCAATCACTTCTTATGCATGTGAATCAATGAATAATGAATAAGAAAGACATCAGTAGATCTGATACCTTTAAATTATGGTATTGGTGATTATTGACTATATCATAGACTTCTAAAAGAACCAAAAAATCTGCTGAAGAATGTACAGACAGATAAGTCCTTAGAATCCAGGATAGTGAAACTTTGTCTCAGTTTAGACATGTAATCAAAGGACCTATCCCTGGAGAAGGACATCGTGATAGTCACATAATCTGTTGTCAATTTAAGGTATAAGAGTGAAGGGGTGGAGTTTAGCCTGTCAATCAGATCACAGTTTGATGACCCCATTTGGGGTTACTAAGTAGATATATAGCTCATTGGAGGCAGGACACTGAATGAAACTCTGGAAGACATTGCAGCTGACAAGACACAGGGAGACAGGGTGATGGCAGCCAGAGCTTCAGAGCTGGAGAAGTCATGTGGAGACCCGTGCCAATGCTGAGACACTTATACTGCCACAGGATTTTCATCCACTGACCCAAGATCATCCTGCATTCAACATCATTGCATGTGTTTCATGAGTCTGAAGACAAATTTATAGATTGGTATCAGACATAGGAGCTGATACCGGACTTATGGAATTGATCTGGCCTGGGCTGGGATGTTTTTCTCAATATTCAACTTCTCTTATATATAAAGTGCTTTCTTATATACATATGGGTCTCCCTGTACTTGTTTCTCTAGCCTACTGGGACTAACACAGATGTGAATCTTGGTGAAGCAGAAGATCAATCTAAAAGAAGAAGACCCTCAATGAGATAGGTTTATATTTAAGATGAACTTAGTTGTCACTAAAGATTTCAAGTCCTTTTCAATTTTACTTTTCTTTCTCTTTCTTTCCTTTTGTCTTTCATTTTTTTTATATGTCCCCAAGGTCACTATTTAGATCCAAGAGAAAAGGAATATGGAGTGAAAACAGTTTTTTTCAGGTAAGGGTCATTTAGTTAAAGAAACACACTATATATATAT
>PVJH01043447.1:0-13612 GCA_004026705.1 Nesogale talazaci | reverse complement strand
GCTGGATTTGAACCGCCAAGCCAGTAGACCGCAATCCCACACTCAACCACTACGCCACCAGGGCTCAGCCCCATAAATTTCTTTCTTGTACACATATGCCTGTGCTTTTGAATTTGTTTCTCTAGTCTACCCAGACTAACACACTTCCTTACCCTCCCCCCTTTTGAACCGTGGATAAAGTATATTGTTTTCACTATCTTTACACCATCCACTGTATCCCTTTCCCTACGTTTCTGTTAATCATCTCCCTTGGGGTTGAGGGGGGCGAGGTTACACATTCATCATTGTTATTGGTTCTCCCTTTCTCCCCCTTCCCCAGCCCCTCCCCCTACTCTCACGGTGTCACTCCCATTACTGTTTCTGAGGGGGCGATCCGTCCTGGACTGCGCGTGTCCAAAGCTCTTATCTGCACCACCAGGTTTCTGAGAGATTGGTATTGTCGTCTTTGCCTCTGTCACACAGGCTGGCATGCTTCTTCCGTGTGTGCTTAGGTGGCGCCTCTCTTCACGCCTGCCCGTTTCCTCGGCCAACCGTGCCTCGTGGACAGGTCCCAACCGCGGCCCCTTTCCTACTCGTGTAAAACTCCCAGAGAGGTTGGCTGAGGGCTGCCGCCAGAGTATTGGGCACCTTTGCTCATGCTTTCAAAAGATGAAGACATCTTCCTTGGGACATTCTCTATTCTGTTGGAAGGCACTTGGAATAAATAGAGGAACTGCTGTAGTGAAGGGTGTGGGGTGTCCTCACGGCTCAGTCCACTCCCAGCCCAACTCTACACGGCTGAGCTGCTTGGAGGGAGACGGGGCCCAATGGGGAGCCGGACAGCCGGGCGGTTACTTGGGGGCTCAAACTCCAAGGTCAGCCGTTCCTAACCACGACCTGAGCAGCTCCATGGGATACAGAGGCGGGTTCCTGTGCCCATAAAGCTAGTCTCGGGAACCCCCAGGGCAGGTCTGCCGTGTCCTTCACCGCCACCGTGAGTCGGCAGCACCTGAAGGGCAGTGGGAGGGGACATGGCGAAGGTAGGGAAGTGATCCTGGCACCGCCACCAGCGCTGCTGAGCCCAGCTGCCGCGAGGTTCTCACGTCTGAGGCCGTGGACCTTGTTAGCCCTTGAGCCCCAAGCACCACATAGCCGAAGGCTTCTTGTATTGTGCACGCCCTCAGTTCGTATTTGAGTCTCCAAACATCCCTCGGACAACCTTTCTGAGCAATGTGCCTTTCAATTTTCTTAAAATTTCTTTCTCATAAGCTTTTTTTTTTTTTATAAGCTCTTGTAAGAACTTGCGACTTGCCCATCAGGTCCTTCAAAAATGTCTAGGGCTGAGCCCCGGTGGCGTAGTGGTTGTGCGCAGGACTGCGGCCCACTGGGACGGAGGTTCAATTCCAGCAGTAGGGCTGGGCCTCCTACTCCCATCACTGGAGAGCAGTGATGCCCCCCCCCCAAAAAAATGTCTACAAAGACCCTGAGGCCTGAAAGCGAGGAGTCATGGGGGCGCCGGGATGCCTCTACCCCAGCTGGATACACAAGACTCTGCACCCACTGGCCTGTGACTTCATGAGTCGGAAGGAGACATTATAGACTGGTATTGGGCATATGGGCCAATATCGGACTTATGACTTTGAACTGGACTGGGTTGGGATGCTTTCTCAATGTTCCATTCCTCTTGTATGTAAACCGCACCCTTATATCCAAAAAAAAAATTGTCCATCAAGATTACTCCCTTTGAACCAAGGGCTCAAGTGGAAAATGTTTGGAAATGTATGTGGCAGCATGTGTGCAAATGTGCTTGATACAAATGATGTACTGAATGTTGTAGTAGCTGTAAGAGCCCCCAATAAAATTATTTTTAAAAACGACTCCCTTTGAAGTCCTAAAGCAGTGGTTCTCAACCTTCCTCGTGCGGCGACCCTTTAAGACAGTTAGTCCTTGTGTGGCGGGGACCCCCAACCATCACATGGTTTCCGTTGCTGCTTCAACTACTGTCAGTTTGCTCCTGTGATGAATTGGGTGGCCAGGGGGAGGCTGTCTGGCTGTAGGAACTTGCCTGTGCCCTGGAGAGAATTTGGTGGACCAGGGTCCACATGGCCAGGAGGCATGTCCTGCCTACTTTCACCAGAGTTCACGAGTCGCAGTCTAGGTTCCTTTCCTGTTTCTGCAGCCCCAGCTGTGCCCGCCATGTATGGATCTCCCCGGTCCACTCGGTGACAGCTTCCCGCACACTTCGTGGCAAGGGCTGTACTGCTGTGAGAGGCCGAGGCAGCTCCAGCCTGCGGAGGACAGAGCGGCCACCGCCCGGCCCGCCCTCCTCACAACCACCGAGCCGTCGGAGCTCCTCAGTGGGCACTGCACCCGTCCGTCCATCCGTCCGTCCGTCTCCTGCACAGGCTTCCTCTCCTTCGCTGCCCTCACGTCACCAAGAGCAAAGTCCGTCTCCAGGGACTGGTCTCTCTGAGCAACACGTCCAGTTTCCTGACCTCACTTCGACGGAGTCTTCTGGCCGCACGTCTTCCAAGACAGGTTTGTTCATTCTTTGGGCCGTCCGTCCGTGGGGCTCTCAACGTTCTGTGGCAGCCATAATTCAGATGCCTCCACTCTTTTTCATTCTTCCTTCAACGTCCAAGTTTCACATGTGGGCAAAGTGGTTGAAAATACCATGATTGGCTGAGCCCCGGTGGCGTAGTGGTTGTGCACGGCCCACTGGGCTGGAGGTTCAATTCCAGCAGTGGGGCTGAGCCTCCTATTCCCACCACCGGAGAGCAGTGATGCCAAAAAAAAAAAAATACCATGACTACAAAATGGTTTACATTCTTTAAAGACAATGGAATAGGCAAATGAAGATTTTTTGTTCTTCAGAAAAAAAAACCCTACCAAGGTATGCAATAAAATATCATCACGGGCTGAGCTCTGGTGGCGTAGTGGTTGTGCGCGGGACTGCGGCCCACTGGGATGGAGGTTCAATTCCAGCTCCCAGGAGCAAAAGGCTGGGCCTCCTACTCCCACCACCTGTGGGCAGTTATGTCTAAAAAAAAAATTTTTTTTAAATCATCACACACGCAAAGACACACATGCATACATACATACACACATATACGCATGCACACAAACCCAAATACATATGCACATAAATATACCTTCATACATACATGTATATGCACATGCATACATGTACACATACGCGCACACATATATGCATACACATACAAACACCCACATATACACATATGCACACACACATGCATATATAAATATATGCACACATACATACACACACAGGGACCAAAAATAATTTTTTATCCTCAAAGCTATGTTTTTTGTTTTTTTAGTTTTTTAGTTCTAGGCATCACTGCCCTCTGGTGGTCGTGGGAGCTACCCAGCCTTGCTGCTGCTGGATTTGAACCGCCAAGCCCATAGGCTGTAATCCCGCACTCAACCACTTACACCACCGGGGCTCAGCCCCAAAGCTATGGTTTTTTAACAAAGCAACCTTATCACCATCAACGTTCTCTCTGTTACGTTTAATACGCTTGTCAAATCTGCCAATCCATTCTTGTCAAACTCATCTGTTTGGGTGACTGCCAGCACACCTCCCTCGATTTTTTCCTTCATCTCTTCTACAAACCGCTGTCCTTCATGTCCCTCTATTTGCAGAAACAGGAAGTCGCATGGAGTGAGGTCAGATAAGAAAGGTGCATGGGACGAGGGAGGCATGCTATTTTCCACAAAACTGGCCCACCGATGCTGAGTCCCGGTGGTGCAGTGGTTGTACGAGGGACTGCGGCTCACAGGGTTGATGGTTCAAATCCAGCAGCAGCTCTCCAGGAGCAAGGCTGGGCTTCCTGCTCCCAGGAGGGCAGTGATGCAAATTACATTAAAAAAAAGAAAAAACTGCCCCACAGAGATGGCTGTGGGAGTAGGTGCGTTGTCGTGGTAACAAAACCAGTCACCCATCTTTCACAAATCAGGCCTTTGACGCTGTTAGGCCATCTTTTTGGAACATCTAGCAATCTGACGTGGTGGAATGCACCATTCCCCTCACCTCAAAAACACAAATGAGAACCTTCTTGATCTTTCCGGGAAGTTGGCAGACTTCCAGAACAAGGTTTGTCACAGCACCTATTGACCTACCACCTATATTGAAAGAAGAAAACCACTCTGCTGCTTGGTTTTCCATAGTGCTGTCCTCATAAGTTGTGTTCAACATCACAACAGCTTCTGAGGAACTTTTTTGATATTTTAAAAATCATTTGGGCTGAGCCCCGGTGGTGTAAGTGGTTGAGTGCAAGACTGCGGCCCACGGGCTTGGTGGTTCAAATCCAGCGGCGGCTCTCAAGAGCAGCACTGAGTCGCGCCCACGACCACCAGAGGCAGTGATGTCCCAAAACAAACAAACAAACAAATCATTTATTGGGGGCTTGTGGCAGTCATGTGCTTATGTTAATTTCATGATTGAGATGTAGGGGTGGAGTCTGGCCTGTTAATCTGGAGATAGCCATTGAGTAGCCAATGAGGCCGCCGTGTGGGCATGATTTTCTCCTGAGACTCCTGGGAAATCTCGCGTTATTTCCCTCGTGGAGATGAGAAGCTATCTCCCCAGTTGTTGGGAGTCAGTCTCAGAGATGATGAATCACAGACAAGACAAGATGGCAGCGTCTGAGGAGCCGGAGGAGAAGCCACATGGCTTTGCCCTCATGGAGTCAGACCTCTGAAGCTGGAGAAGCCACGTGGAGAGCCCTGCCAGTGCTGAGTTGCTTCTGCCATCACTGGATACGGTTGATGGACCCTGAACCCTGGAAGCGAGGAGCCATGGGGAGACCCCTGCCAGCGCCGGGACTCTGCACCCACTGACCTGTGACTTCATGAGTCAGAGACAGTATAGACTGGTATCGGGCATATGGGTTAATATCGGACTTATGATTTTGAACTGTACTGGGTTGGGATGCTTTCTCAGTGTTCCATTCCTTTTTTGGGGGGAGGGCATCACTGCCATCTGGTGGTGGGAGTAGGAGGCCCAGCCTTTGCTCCGTGGAGCTGGAATTGAACCTCCATCCCAGTGGGCTGCAGTCCGGCACACAACCACTACACCACCAGGGATCAGTCGTTCCATTCCTTTTGTATATAAACCTTACCCTTATATCCATATGCGTGTCTATGACTTTGTTCCTCTAGTCTACCCGGACTGACACAGGGCTCATATAACTCTTACCACAATCAATACATACATCTCTTGTATGCAAAGCACATTTGTAGCTATCATCATTCTCAAAACATTTCCTTTCAACTTAAGCCCTTGGCATTAGCTCCCTTCCCTGCCCAATCCCTCATGAACCCTTGATCACTAATAAATTGTTATTTTGTCATATTGTACACTGTCCAGTGTCTCCCTTCACCTACTTCCCTGTTGTCCGTATCCCAGGGAGATTATATGAAGATCCTTTATCATCCGTGTCCCCCTTTTTATTCCACCTTCTCTCCACTCTCCTGGTATCACCACTCTCCCCACTGGTCCTGAAGAAATCCTCTGTCCTGGATTCCCCATGTTTTCAGTTCCTGTCTGTTACAGTGTACATCCCCTGGTCTAACTGGATTTGTAAGGTCGAAGTGGGGTCATGATAGTGGGTGGGAGGAAGCATCGAAGAACTAGAGGAAAGTTGCATGTTTCATCGTTGCTACATTGTACCCTGACTGGCTCCTCTCCTCCCTGCAGCCCCTCTGTGAGGGGATGTCGCTTCACCTATTGATGGGCTTTGGGTCCCCAATATGCACTCCTCCTCATTTATGGTATAATTTTTAGTTCTTTGATGCCTGATACCTGATCCTATCAACACCTCATGATCACACAGGCTGTGGTGCTTCTTCCATGTGGGCTTTGTTGCTTCTGAGCTAGATGGCCGCTTGTTTACCTTCAAGCCTTTAAGACCCCAGACGTTACATCTTTTGATAGCCAGGCACCATCAGCTTTCTTCACCACTTTTGCTAATGCACACATTTGTCTTCAGTGATCGTGTCAGGAAGGTGAGCATCGTGGAATGCCAATTTAATAGAACAAAGTGTTCTCGCACTGAGGGGGTACTTGCGTGGGGAGGTCCAATGCCCATCTGCTGGCCTGATACTAACCCTTAAGTATATGCATGTTGATCTATTTCCCCAACATCCAATATATATTCACCTATGTACATGACTGTATTTAGGCCTCTATAAATGTCCTTTACCACCCAGGTCTTTCCTATATTTCCTTTTACTTTCTTCTTGTCCCACTATCATGCTCAGCCTTCATTTGAGTTTGAGAGTTTTCTCTTGGTTACATTACCCTTAATCAAGACCTACCAGGCCTCTCACACCCTCCTTGCCACTGATTTTGAATCACTTGTTCCCTTTCCCTTAACTCCCCATCTCTCATGCCCCCCCAACCCCTGAACCATCAGTCCCATTGTTTTCTCCTCTGGACTGTTCACCCAGCCTATCTTATCTAGCTATACATGCAGAGATAATAATATGGGGCTGAGCCTTGGTGGCGTAAGTGGTTGAGTGCGGGACTGCGGCCTGTGGACTTGGTGGTTCAAATCCAGAGGCAGCTCTCAGGAGCAACACCGGGTAGCTCCCACGACCACCAGAAGTCAGTGATGCCCAAATAACAAAGCAAAACAAAAATAATGTGTACCAAAAAAAACCAAGGCATCATATGATGAAGCAACCAAAGAAAACAAAACGATGACAACAAAAAAAACAAGTCAGGCTGAGCCCCGGTGGCGTAGTGGTTGTGCGCGGGGCTGCGGCCCACTGGGATGGAGGTTCAATTCCAGCTCCACGGAGCAAAGGCTGGGCCTCCTACTCCCACCACCTGAGGGCAGTGATGCCCCCCCCCAAAAAAAAAAAACATTGTCCAGAAAAAATACATAAATAAGTAAAAACTAACAAAATAAAAACCTGTATAGTTCAAGCTCTGTTCATTGACCTCTAGGTGTGGGCCCAGCTGAGTCTGATGAAGTGCCTTTGTGGCATTTTTCCTGAGCCGGAAGCAAAATTCACAGCTGCACGCTGTTCTCTTAAATTGGCTATCACATCAAAACGAGGTTTGGGGGAGCTGAGCCCCGGAGGTGTTAGTGGTTGAGTGCGGGACTGCGGCCCACGGGCTTGGTGGTTCAAATTCAGTGGCGGCTCTCAAGAGCAGCACTGGGTACCACCCACGACCACCAGAGGTAGTGATGCCCGCCCCCTACTCCCAAAATAAAATAAAATAAAATAAAACGAGGTTTGAAGGAAACTGCCTTTTACGAAAAAACTTCCTGTGACCAGAGACCTTCCCAGGCAATGCCACTGAGTGCACTCACTCGGAGCGGTTGCTTGGTGCTCGCCTGGCGGGGAAAATGCATCCACAAAACTGTCGAGCGGAGCTTTCTCCCGTTTGGGGGCACACTTTCATCCTCAAAGTAACCGCCTTGCTTTTCAACGTTTCAAAGAGGCCTTATTGCAGATTCACACAATGCAGTGAGTGTGTCCTTTGAGTTCATGACTGCTGCTTCCAGGACCATTGATTATGGATCCAAGCAAGAGAAAACCCTCGACAACTTCCACCTTTAATCTACTTATGATGTGACCAACTGGTCCGCTTGTGAGAATCGGGGGTTTCTGTACGTTAAATTACAATCCATACTGAAGGCAGAGGCTCCTCGGTCTCTTTCCACAAGTGCTGAGTCCCCCTCGCTTTCAGTGGCCAGGTGGTGTCATCTGCGTGTCACGGGCTGTTAATAAGCCTTCCTCCTATCCTAATGCCTCGTCCACCATATGGTCTTCAGATAGCCCAGCTTCTCTGTGGATTTGTTCAGTATTCCGAGTGAATAGGTAGGTACAGCCCTGAGTTTCTGTAAATCGTTGGACACCACTGTGGTCTCTTGCCTAAGGTCTCCCTCTTCTGGATGAATTGCCTTTGTCTCCTTTGTCCTGTTTAAGACGTCATAAACATGTCTCTAGATGTTATATGGGAGCTTAAGGTCTCTTTTCTCCGCTAGAACAAGAGGCTAGGTGTAGCTAGAGTCACACGCCCTCTGTTGTGACCGTCACTGAGAGGCTCAGAGGTCTCTCTCTCTCCAGGTTCAAGATGCCCATTCAAGGCCCTGGAGGCGGAACAGAGAACAGTGAGTCTGTCAGTGGGAATCCCATCAGGGCAATCAACCTCATTTCCTTAATGGAAATAGCAAGGCGACAAGGATGTATGTGGCTGCGGGTGTGCTCCGTGAACAGACTCAGGGTCATCCCAACCCAACCAGGGACCTATCGGGATCCTGATTTGAACGAAAGACCTCGGACTCAGAGATAGACAGTATGGAAACATGATGGACTGGACTTCTCGATTTTCACACGTCTCATTGAACGTACAATCCATACATCTCACAGTTCAATCCTTGCAGCATACGTGGCGGTCTGTGCTTACGTCAATTTCATGATTGAGATGTAGGGGTGGAGTCTGGTCTGTTCATCTGGAGATAGCCCTTGAGCAGCCAATGAGGCCTCTGTGTGGGCATGACATTCTCGTGAGACTTCTGGGAAATCTCACGATATTTTCCTCATGGAGATGAGAAGCTATCTCCCCAGTTGTTGGGAGTTAATCTCAGAGACAACAAACTACCGACAAGACAAGATAGCTGGAGGAGCCGGAGGAGAAGCCACACGGCCTTACCCTGATGGAACCAGACCTCTGAAGCTGGAGAAGCCACATGGAGACCCCTGCCAGCGCTGAGTTGCTTCCTGCCACCACTGGATGCTGTTGATGGACCCTGAGGCCTGGAAGTGAGGGGCCCTGGGGAGACCCCTGCCAGAGCCGGGACTCTGCACCCACTGACCTGTGACTTCGTGAGTCGGAAGGAGACATTATAGACTGATATCAGGCATGAGCTAATCATTGGACTTACGACTTTGAACTGGACTGGGCTGGGATGCTTTCTCAATGTTCTGTTCCTGTTGTATATAAACCTTCTCCTTGTATCCATATGCGTGTCTGTGGATTAGTTTCTGTAGTCTACCCTAACACAATATCCAAGGGGGCTCCGATCAATCTTACAGGCTGAATTCTTGAATCCTGTGAAGAACTGTTAAACTTTTGTTATTTTGAAAGGTATTGTGTATGGTCCTGTAATTTTACCTGTAATTTTTCCTTCAGTGGTTTATGAATGTTTAAGTCCAAAGGTCTTTATGAATGTAAAGTCCAAGAGTTTTAATGAACGTCAGTCCAGGTCATGCTACAAACTCACAGCCCCTTGGATGAACAGAAGTCAGACAGAGAAGTGATTGACTCGCCAACAGTCCCCCTCTAGGTCTAGACACTTCTGAAAGCTGTTGCCATCTCTCTTACCGTCCCCACTGAAGAAGTCGGACGTCTTGGACGGTGCTCACATCGAAAGGGCAGTTCCTACATCGCGGCGTGAGGGAGGCCCGCTCTGTGGCACTGAAAGGTGGAGTTCTGAGACCACGAACAGTCTGAGGGAACAAGTTCCAGGTTGCTTGGCAGATGGTGTAAGGCTTTTCCAAACATGCTCACAGAGCCGTCACAGAATGAGCAGGACAGTGTCCCGGGGAAATATCCCTCAGGCAACTGTCCAGGCTTCTCCTCAGCAATGAAGCTTTCCATTTTATTAAAATGTCTTCCTCGGGCTGAGCCCCGGTGGCGTAGTGGCTGTGCGCAGGCCAGTGGCCCACTGGGATGGAGGTTCATATCCAGCAGCAAGGCTGAGCCTCCTCCTCCCACCACCAGAGGGCAGTGAGGCCCCAAAAACCAAAAAAATGATTACAATGTCTTCCTCATGATCATCTTGTGTCCTTCAAGAAAACCTACCCAAATGACCTTCCTAAAGTCCTTAAAACTAAACACTGCATGTCTTCCTGCTGATAAGCCACGAGACCCGTGCTGGAACCGGAGCCCTGGAGCTGGAGGAGCCACGTGGAGACCCACGCCCACCCTGAGATGCTTCCACCGCCACTGGATCCACAACTTTCCACCAACTGCCCCATCAACCCTGCAGCTGTTGGTGAGAGGCGGAATCTACAGCCCCCTATCAGGCACACGGGCTAACATCACACGTAGGGAATTGGTCTTTGACGTAGTCTTCTTACACAGGCTGGATTTGTCTGTCTAGTCAACCCGGACTAACAGAGGGGCCAAGGACCAGCCAGAGGTACGGCAGAGGCTTGTTCTGTACCCAAGGTCAAGATTGTGGGACTTGACCTCACCTTCCAAGCTGTGATTCTAATCGGGGCCCATCACTGCCCACTGCTGGAGGGGCGGAATCTTCCAGGGAGATGAGGGAGCAGCTGGAGAGAACTTCCTGAGGGCAGCAGACAGCTCTGCACGAGTCTTGTATCGGGGCTCCCCTGGTGACCCCCCCACCCAGCACTCCCTCAGGCCCATGATGAGCTTAGTCACTGGACCCACTGGCTCCTCCTCCTCCACCTCGTTCATGTCCCGTCTACACCACGTCTACACTGGGCACCTGAATCCGCGTGGGAGGGACCCAGCAGTGAGAGAGGGAGGGGGTGAGAGACGGGGGGCGGGGGGCATCGTGACAATCACACTTCACAGGAAAACGTGCTTTAGGGCCATGACAGCACCTAACCCACCCCCCACCCCCCGGGGTCACAGCAGCCTGAGCACAGGCCCCTTTCACCAAACGCTCCAAACACAAGCCCACTAGGACTCAAAGGAAGCCTGCATCACAGTACGGGGCATAGGGAGCAGCTAGTGGGTTTAAACCACTGCCTGGCCCGTCTTTGCCCTGGTCCTCGGGGCGGTGCACAAGCCGGTCTCCTCTCCAGGTCAGGGCTGGGGGTCTGCATTTGACATTACAGCCACGCTGCTCCCCAGCGTTTCTTTACCCAGGAAACAGGAACAGGATTAACCACGAGGGTTTGGGATGGCCTTTGTTACCTTGGTGGAGGGACCCACCTTCCTAAGCCCCAGGGTGCCAAGTATCCTAAGGGCTACCACGGGTGGGTACGTCAGACTTAGGTCCTGTGATAGTGAAGGTTTTTGGGGCCAACCTGGTCGATACACACATATTAACTGAGGCTCGGTGAGCCTTGCCTTTCTAGGTCTCTGGTCTCTTGCTCTGATGGTCCCAGCATGCGGCTGCCTTAGCCAGTTTCTGAATCAGCCGACAAGGCTCACTCCGAGACATCCCTGAGAAGCCACATGGACTACCCTGATGCAGCCCTGGGTGCTGGGGCAGCCTCGTGGAGAGCCCTGCCAGCCTGAAGATGCTCACACCGCCACTGGATCCAAAGACTTTCCACCTACCCACCTGTGGTCATCCTGCATTCAGCATCGCTGCGTGTGCTTCCTGAGGTTGATGAGGACTTTGTAGACTGGTGTTGGACTTACGGGCTTGGACTGGAGTGCTTTTTCTTAATGTCCACTTATCCTTACATAAAAGTTTTTTTATTTTGTTTTGTGGGCATCACTGCCCTCTGGTGGTGGGAGTAGGAGGCCCAGCCTTTGCTCCGTGGAGCTGGAATCGAACCACCATCCCAGTGGGCCGCAGTCCCGCACACAACCACTACGCCACCGGGGCTCAGCCCTACCTAAGACTCTGATAACACTTGTCTATGAACTTGGTTTCTCTAGTGCAGCCAGACTAAGACACTGTCCTCCACCCCATTGGCTTTCTTCATAACTTAAGCTGGACGCCAGGCCGTCCAGCTGCCAGCAACGACATTTTGAGCCCCTAGGTGACTTTAGGAAGCCCGGGTGCCCGGGACCACCTGCCTGCGAGGGTCTCTAGGCTGCCAGTCTTGCAGAAGCAAATGCCAGGCCTTTCTCCCATGCCCCCAGCCCTCCTTCAGTTAGCACTCAGTGCTGAATATCAGGGTGGCAAAGACAGGCTCTGAGGGGGCCACACTTTCTGCGCCTGCACCTGGCTGGCATTTGTGGGAGCTGGGTGGTGCTGTAGGGGAAAGAGGCCCTGGGCGTCAGACGGCAACACTGGGGGTTCTTACCCATCAGCTGTGCGGAGGGGGAAGGTGCGACTGTCTGTCTGTCCACCCCTGGAAACCCTGCGCAGGCACGGACTGGACAGCGGTGGGCATGGCCAGGGAGCCTGCCAGCAAGTGGCATCCATCTGAGCCCCCGACTGCAGTGCCAGCCGGGCCTGGTGACTTGAACCACGTGTCCTAAACCCCACCGCTGTTCCTCCCTCTCCTTCCCAGGATCTCAGGGCACCCAGCCTCCCACAGGCAGCCTCTGCCCCCCCTGAAACTCCTAGAGGGGCTGTGGTGGGACGGCGGCCAATGCAGCTGGCACTGATTTTGGGCACGATGAGAAAACCCTTGGGCTGGACCCACGAGCCCACAGAGGCAATCGTGCGGTGTGTCCTAATGAAGACAGCTCTGTGCAGGGCACAACTGCCCACTGCCCACCCTGCTCTGCTGTTGGCTGCACCAAACCAGGGCACCGCACACCTTGTCAAGGCGACTTGCGGGTCTGCCAGGACCGAGTGTCCATCTTCAGGGGGCAGCACAGCCTCACCTTCCCCCACGGGGACTGGCCCGCTTGCATCCCGAGCTTGCAGTGAGCGGATCAACACTACCCCTCCTCTGCCACCTGGGCCGAGGTCGGACCACGATGCTACCCTGCCCTCTGGTTTTCCCAAGGTGGCAGCCCCGACCTGCAGGAAGCTGATGCGTGCACAAGGGCGAGGCCGGAAGAAAGGACACGCACACGGGCGTAAAAACCAAACCTCGCAAAAACACTTTAATTCCAGCCTCCCAGCGCCAGGTGCAATGTCTGGGACAGACTCTGGGTACAATGCTGTGTGGCGACCTTTCACTCACACACGGCAGCGGCTCAGAAGGCCCCCGAGGGGGACTTACCTTCAGGGGCGTGAGCCGGGGGGGGGAGGGGGGAGGGCGCCCCAGCAGAGACTGGGGCAGGCATGGGGGAAGGCGCTACTTCTTGGCGAAGGAGATCTTCATGGCGTTGTTCTGGGTGATCTTGAAGCCCTGCAGGGCGTCGCGGGCAGCCCCCGCCTGCACCTCGTTGTCAAACTCCACAAAGGCGATGTCATGCCGCCCGGGCACCAGCCGGACCTCCTTGAAGCCGGGGAACCTGGGGAAGGCAGACAGGCAGACGCGTGACCCGACCGGAGCCCCAGCCAGGCTGCAGGAGGGGCTGCCTGCAACTCCAGGGACTGACGGCTGCAGGCCAAGGGCCCCCGTGACCTCCGGGCCGCCTGGCCTTGCTGGCATCTCCTCGGCAGGAGTCTCCCCGCGCTTGGGGTCTGGCCTGGGTGGAGACTGCTCGCGGTGACCCTGGGCGGGGGCTGTGCTGCTGTGTCCTAGGGGGCAGGGGCTTCTGTGGAAGCACCCCCCACGGAGACACGGGCCACCGCTACCCAGGGCCTGCCCATCTCAAGCTGCTCTGCCGCAGCATCGACTCCACGGCCCGGGTCTGGTTTGGGGTCTTTCCTTCCTAGCAGGCCCCGTGTGCCCCCATTCAGAGACCAGAGGGTTGTTGTCAGCCCCATGCCCCACCCCCACCCCCTAGCCAGGCACCCACCAGCCTTCCTGTCAGGAGGCTGCCCTCTCCCCCTCACCTCCCCCCCGGGCCTGGCCCACGTACTGGTTAAAG
>PVJH01043446.1:0-13580 GCA_004026705.1 Nesogale talazaci | reverse complement strand
GGGAAGGGCAAGCAGAGCCTCTTAATAAAAGGACCTGTGAAAAAGTCTGTCCCATCCCCTCCACACTCACCCTTCGCCTGGAGGGAGCAGAGGCTTTCTCTTTGTTCTTTTCTTTGCCAAAGGATGTTTCTTTAGTACCCAAGTAACTACGGCACGAATGGTAACCAAGCCAGTCAAGCTGCACAGTCACTGCTCTAATCGGACCTGTGTTCCCCTTTCTCTACTCTGAACCACAGGCAGAGGCTAGCATTGCCTGGCTAAAACGAGTTGCCTGGGCTCCATCTGCAGCGCTATTTAAAGGAGCAGGCTCGATGAGGTTGATGATGGCATTGCTGCCCCCTTTGTCCTCTGCCCTTCATTGGAGCCCTCACTGCCTTGATGCTGCACTCCGTGGGGCCCCGGGGATGAGGCCTCGCACCTCTACACTGGAAGCGAGGAAGCCCAACTCACTTAGCCCCACCCAGCTACCTTGGTGAGGTTTTCCTCTGTGGTGGGGGCATAGCCCTGGGGAGACCAGGGTCTAGTTGCGGGCACTGAACTGGACCTGCCGGGTTCAGTCCTGGTTGGGGAAGAGACCCTGCAGCAGGCCTGCCTGTTTAAGATCTGAATGAGCTTGATTTGGGGCTTTCTAGGCCTGTCAAGAGTTAAGCAGTTCTCCCCTGTCTCAAAGGGCCAGCACAAATTGGAATTAATTGGAATCAATGGCAGAGAGAGAGAGAGAGAGAGAGAGAGAGAGAGAGAGAGAGAGAGAGAACTAACTGGAGTGGGGAAAATGAGGGGTCGCAGCCCTTCTAGAAGCTTCTTCATAGGACAGACCTGCAGAGCAGCCACATGTCCTGCCCAGAGTTGGGACCCCTGGGACCAGCAGTTCCTCCGAGGATCCCGTTTCCCACTTCAGGATCCTGAAAGGACACTTCCAACTGTCCCATTCCAGAACTTTTCCCCCCATGCTGGTTACCATTTCTGTTCACCTAAGCTAAAACGTTCGGGTCTTTTCCAGGCTCAATCTGTGGGCCATGTTCAAGCTGGTTGCGAGTGGGTCTGGGCCCCGGTCCTCTCACTGCTTAACACCCAGGGTGGCTCTGCCTTCTCTGAGCCTCAGCGGCACAAGCAGCGTGGACGGAACCTCCGGCTTCTTCCCCACTTCCTGTCACGTCTGCATGGTCTGCCTTTGCTCCCTCCCTTCCTCACGGCTGCCGTCCAGCCTGTCCAGGCACTCGGAAGAGGGCTTCCTGTGCAGCTCTGGCCAGCCCAGGCTGCCTGGCTATTCTCCCTTCTGCCCCGCCCAGCTTGCAATATGGCTCCCCCGCCCCCCCGCCCGGGGCCTTCTTTGTGCAGAGCCCCCCTCAGAGGGTCCCCCAAAGGGAAAGGTTGCCTCCCAGTGTGCTGGGCCCTACCTGCAGAGCTTTGGGGTAATGATCGACCGGAATGATCAGGATCACAATTTCAGATTCAATGCTGAAGTACCCAAACACGTCACATTGTGGGACGGACACGTGCATACGGATTTGCTGAAGCACGTCCAGAATGGTTATTGGCCTTTTGCTTGTTACCTGGGAAGAGAAAAACATTCATCGCCCTCTTGATGACGTGATGACTGCCAAGGGACCTTGCCTCAGGCTGCCAGCCAGGGAGACTGGACCGAGCCGCCTCAACAGGGTTCTGCTGGTGAATTCTCACTCTCCAGAGCCCACCGCCATGGGTTTGAGCAGTGGGTAGCCCACTTAAATGCCCTCACCCAAAGCACTTTCCTCCCAGGTGAGCAGTCTGGGCTGGGGGTCCCAGGTAGATGATCAAAGTCTTTCTGCAAAGACGCAGGCTTTAATAAAAATGGGACACTCATCAAGTATCGGCTGCTACCTTTCTGAAGTCCCCAGCAGAGAGCAGAGAGAGAAATGGAGCCTGGGAGAGCGGACCCGGGAAGGCTCTGCAGGTCCCCTTGGGAGGAATGGCGCTGAGTGTGAGAGGAAGTGACCCTGGCCCCATGGCCTGCATCGAGTGGACTCTGGCAGCCTGGCTCTGCCTGCAGCCCCTAAGGAGCTCACTGTACAGCAGGGGCACATCTCCAGGGAAGGCTCTGGGTGACTGACGGTGGACCAGGTCCCCATGCAGCCGAAGTGGAAAGGAAGGAAGCGCAAGGCTGCCAGGCAGGCATCTGGGAGCTAAACCCTAATTCTGACGATAAGCTCTCTGGCCGGGGCTAGTTGCTTCTCTGAACATTAAGGTCTTCACTTGTCACCGGGGACAGGCCAATCTACTCTGTCCCCGGACGGTGGCTTACCTTAGCAATAGCGTCCAGCCTCTCCCTGTCGAACAAGACGCGCAGCATGCCAGCACACAGGGGGCAGCAAGCTCCTGGAAACAGAGTCAAGTTTGTGCGTGTTCAGAATTGGAAATGGAGAATTCAGACTGGTTGGTGATCTGATCAGTTCCATGATCAGTTCTGCTGCAAGCAGGGGAGGGGCACCTGCACATGGAGGCCGGTCCCTGGCCCCCCTGGTGCAGGGGGTGCTACAGGTTCCCTGGCCAGCCCTGGCTCTTACCACCCAGCAGTAGGTAAGGCAGCAGGACATGGCCTGGTTTCTTGGGAGGTGAGGGGTCTCCCTCAAAGCTTGCTGGGGCGCCTGGGTGGTGCTGCCTGGCCTTCCCTCCTTTCTGCACAGTGAAGGAACTGGCTTTTCAAGGGATCCCTGGGTGCTGGATTCACATAGAATCCTAAAATGATTGTAAACCGTTAAAACGGTAATATTTGAACACGAGAGTGATCACTAATGGATCCCACTAGAAACGCCTCCACCCAGGCCTGCCCTGTCTCCCTTCAGTCCACTGCGTTGTGACTGGACGTGAAGGTGTAGCTGGTGTTTGGTCTGTCTCTTCCCGGGGCAGAAGCTTGGTCTGCTCCCTGCTGCGTCCCCAGTGCTGGAAGACGTGTCTGCCGTGGGAGGGGGGGAGGTTCAACAATGACTCAGTGGATTCATGGGTGGAGGAATGAACTTGGCAGAGGGCTAAGGCAGCCTGTACAGACGCACACCAGGGCTCACTGCCCCCTCTCCCCAAACAAAGGTGACCTTTCGGGTCAGCTCTTGAGAAAACCGTCACTTACACCCGTCTGTAGGAAACAAAGCTTTCTGGACTGTCGACAACCAAAACAACGGCATCGGAGGCTCAGCCTAACCGAAGACACGGGTCCCTCATTCGCTATCCATCACCTTCCTGACAAGCAAACATATGCAGGTGCGCTCAGAACCACACTTTGCTGCGTACGCCCGCCTGAGTTTGCCCACAGACGGCCGCTTGAAGTGAGATCTCATCTGACAACAGTTTGCCAAGCGGTGTGACTCCCGCCCCCCTCCGCAGATGACGCCCAGGAGCCTACCCGGTGGGGTGACGGGCTTGCAGCCGGTCCCTGAGAGTGGAGGACACTGCACTGCGGCACATTCAGCAAGAGCACCGTCCTCCGAGAGGGCCCCGACAGCCTGGCAGGGTCCCTGGTAATCGACGGCCACCCGGTCCGAGTAGGCAGCACACACACTGCTGTAGGTCTCGCCGTTGTGGCCGCACACGGGCTCCGCGGCCCTGCAGAAAGACTGGGGCAAACACAGCATGCTGAGCCTGGAAGCGGCCCTGAGGCGCGCCTCCCAAGCGGGTCTGTTTGCAGGGAGAAAACAGACTCCAGGGACCCTCGAACTCAGCCGAGATGGGCTGAGGGAGGAATCCAGAAGACCCCAGCATGAGTTGACAAGGTCACTTGTTCTGCTTCCCTGAGATCTGACGGCTGACCGGGGAGAATGGATACGAGGTCAACCCTTCTTTGAATGGAAGAAAACAAGATGTCTCTTCATGCAGGTGTGCAGGAGGCCTCTGGGATGGACGAGGGCACTCCCGGAGCAGAGAAGACTGACAGAGGGGAAGAGAGAGGGCGGGCAGGCAGGGCCCATCCGCTGGGTTAGAAAATGTCAGAGACCGATCATAGCCAGGAAGAGGGGGCGAGAAGGAAGAGAAGACTGAGAAATCAGAGTAGGAAGTACAGCCAGGATAAGCCGAAAAGATTTTTCTGACCATGAAGAGCAGGGAACCAGAAGGAGCCTTCTTTCTCAGCGGCCAGCTGGCGGTAGGCAGGGGAGTCGGGGCCCAAAGACGGGGACTTCCTGCTGGAGAAAGGCCAGCACAGTGGTGGGAGCTGTGCTCAGGGTTGGTGAAGGCAGATGCAACAGCTGAGAGAGTGAGAGAGAGAGAGAAAGAAATGAGTCTTGGAGAACTGTGCACTGACTTGTCGGTGCGGTGGAAAGTGTGAATGTGGTTGGAGGAATGGACAAAGAGTCGTATTTCTGGTTGTCTTAACTCACATTCTTCCTATTCTGTTTTCTGGTGAGTAACCACAGAACCAGGGGGAGCAAAAAGGGTGGGGAGGGGACCTCGGGGGACAGTGTTTCTTAGGCGTGGTCCGCAGGAGGCCACTCCCTTGCACCCAGCATCAAGACAGCCCTGGCAACTGGGGGGCAGAGGCCGCCCTGCGGATGCCCTCTGACACGGAAGACACTTTGCTTGCTCGTACCCGGCACAGGCCTCTGTAAGATAGGCTCTTTCCTCGCTGGTACAGAGCGCAGAGACTGTCGTGCTCCGTGTGGTCTGTGTCACAGACGGGGTCGCGGACCTGCTCACAGGTGAGCTGTCGTGGCACACACTCATACTGGTTACACCCAAACTTCTCGAACGTCGTCAGGCAGACTTGTGGCTTTGGTACGCATCTGAAAAACACGAACGCAGCCCCAGGTGTCCATGGAGGAGCGGGCTGTGCTGAGGCTTGTGCCCTGCACAAGCGGCCGGGCAGGAAGCAGGGGACAAATCAGAAACAGCAGAGTCCAGCACTCAGACCAAGTGGCTTACCAGGTAGACAAGGTCACGCAGACTTGTCACCCTGCACGGCAGGCCGGGGAAAGCATCCTGACAGGGGTGGTGGTGGGATGTCTAGCGGGGAGAAGAGGGTAAGGAGCATGCAGGATGAGTAAAATGGGGTGCAAGTGACCCCCAGGGCAAGAGCAAAGGATGCAGGTCACAGAAGAGGCTGGAGACGAGGCCAGTCGGGTGGGCCGGGCTCCAGGAATGGGGGCCTTGCAGTCAGGCTGGAATGACACATTCACAGGTGCTTAAGAAGTTCTGCTACGGAGCCGTGGCAATCGATGCAAATGGTTATGCACCCGGCGGAAAACCATGACGTTGGCGCTTCAGACCCACCCTGCAGCTCTCCCGGGGCAGGCCTGCAATGGACCCCGCACAGAAAGGCCTCCATGGCACCCCTTGGTGGGAAGCCGACCCTGGGGCGAATGGTTAGCGCTCTCGGATGCTAGTCCCAAGGCTGGAGGTTTGAGTCTGGAGGACTTGGCTGGAGGAAGAAAGGGCTGGTGACCGCTGTTTCTGGTTTGGGGGTCACCCATCAGAATCCTGTGGGCAGTGGTTCTCCGCCTTCCTCACGCGGCGACCCTCTCGTACAGCGCCTCACGTGGCGGGGACCCCCAACCATACAATTATTCTCGCTGCTACTTCATCACTGTTGTTTTACTACGCATCGGGCGATCCGGGTGAGAGGGTCGTTGGACCCCCTAGGTTGAGAACGGCTGCTCTACGCAGACACACACGGTCCCCGTGGAGCGGAACGGACCCGACAGGAACTGGTTCCTGCTCAGCTTTGTTAGCAGGAGTCTGTGGTGGGCAGGCTGCCCCCTGCCCCGGAACGATGCCAAGGTACTGTTTTCAGTGTGTGTCCACCACGCAGGATGGTCGTGTGTTTCTGTAGTTGGCTTTCATTAGGCTGTGGAAAGTCCCTTCCTAATCTAGTTGATCAAGTGTTTTTAATCACAAAAGCCTGTTGTTGGCTTTTGTAAAAAAAAAAAAAATTCCCCCTCCCCCCCTTAAGGGGGTGATTGTGTCATTGAGAGAACCAGCAACTCCCCGAAGTGCACTTGGGGCCAGTGAGTCAGTGGTGACTGAGGGAGAAGCGGCAGACTTGGCCAGGGTATGCGTCTCTGGGAACTGGACTTTCCACGAGCTCCCCTCTGCCCTGCCCCTCGCCTGATGGCCAAGAGGTTGGGTTTTTTAAAACCACGATTTCTACATTTTCAAGCCTTCAGTGGAGCTGGACTGGGGATAGGGAGATGGGCAGTGTAACCCAGAGGGGAGATGGGGGTATAATCCAGAGGGGGGTGTAAGGCAGAGGGGAGTAGGGGGGATAATGCAGAGGGAGATGGGGCTGTAATGCAGAGGGGAGATGAGGTATAGTGCAGAAGGGGATAGGGAGTGTAATGCATAGGGGAGTCGGGTGGGTTGAAACACCACCGGGCTCACTGTTCTTACCAAGATTAAGCTATTTTTCTAGAACCGCACACCGCTACAAGCTTTTTCTGTAATTGATAAACCCAGCAAAATTTGATTTGGATACCCTCTGCCAGCTTTTGTTTTGTTTTTACAGAGGAGAAAAACCTGTGCCCACTAAGCTGACCAATGATGCATTACTGCATGCTGTCCCATTGGTTATGACCTTCAATTCGTGAGCAAGTGGGTCACTGATGACGACTGCTTGGATCCTATCATTGTATGACAATCAATGTTCCCTTAACTATCCTCCTAGGAATGTCTTCTTAAACACCCAGCGTGAGCTCATTTGTAAGCTTCGAGATGTGGACATTCTGACACAAGAGTGGGTAGATTTGTTGAAATTCGCCCCCCCCCCACCGTTCTTTACGCAGCACCCTCTAACATGAGTGCTTATTTCCCTATATGGTTTTCTCTCTTAACTTGACCAAACTTCTAATTTTTATCACTCCCCTAGGTAAAAAATGGTATATAACTGTAGGTTTAATTTATTCACATTTTTCTGATATAGAGAACGTAAAGTCAAACACTGTGGCAGAGACTTGCTAGAATCTCATTACATTCACTTCGTTTATATGAACACATCTAGATGACAAAGCTCATCTCTGAAGGTAGCAGTTGTGGCCTGCAGTCGTCATTTCGTGGGTAGGAGTCGTGAGGCTTGACTTCCCGACTGGCCCCTTGGAAGTCTTCCCTCCTCCTTGTGTACTGCTGGCCAGATGCAGGAGACACAGGGGAGGATCCTGAGGCTCTCAGAGATGGCCCAACCACCCCACAGAAGGATCGTGAACTTCTGGATCACTAGGTCAGCCTAACAGTCTTTCCTTGAACGTCTGTGGTGTTCAAGTATTGATGCGGCGGGCACTGACCTAACGATAACACTGGACATGTTGTCAGGAGAGACCAGTCCCTGGAGAGGGACATTGTGCTCGGGAAATTCGAGGGGCAGGACGAACGGGGGAGGCCCTTGAAAGATGGGGACGCAGTGGCTGCAACAATGGGCCCCAAGAGGTCAGTTGGGAGGACGGCGGAGCACTGGGTGAGTTTGCTTTGCTGTACAGGGAGGGTGGCTCTGAACTGGAGCTGAGCTGACGACGCCTCACTACAAGTCACCTGGTGATTTGAACCTACCCAGCACCTGTGGGAAGCAAGGCCTGGAGATTTGCTTTTGGAAAAGTCATTGCCAAGATGGAGACCCAGAGCCCATCTGTGGGCAACTGGGCATCCCCTGACAGAAGGGTCACAGGGAGGAGATGAGTTAGTCAGGGTGCAGTGTAGCACTGATGAAACACACAGCTTTCTTTTAGTTTCTCAGTGCTTCCTTCCCACCCACCCCCACCTTATCATGATCCCAATTCCACCTTACAGATCCAGTCGGACCAGGGGATGTACACAGATACAGATAAGAGCTGGAAAAACAGGGTATCCAGGACAGATAAACCCCTCAGGACCAACACTGAGAGCAGTGATACCAGGAGGGGAAAGGGAAGGTGGGGGAGAAAGGGAAAACCAATCACAAGGATATATCCCTCTTCCTGGGGGATGGACAACAGTGGGTGAAGGGAGACATCAGACAGGGTAAGACATGAAAAAATAATAATTTATAAATTATCAATGGTTTGGGAGAGGGGCAGAGAGAAAGGAGGGGAAAAATGAGCTGGGGCTCAAGTTAAAAGCAAATGTTTTGAGAATGATGATGGCAACAAATGTACAAATATGCTTGGCATGATGTATGTATGTATTGTGATAAGAGTTACATGAGCCCCCAATAAATTTATTAAAAAATTATCACTAGGTGCCCCCCTCCCGGGGGATGGGCAGTTCTACTTGGAAACACAGGGGTTATCGTGGAGCAGACTCTATTAAAAGCACTATTTTTGGTGTGTGGTGGTGGACCGCAGCAACTACAGCCACTTATCCTAATGATTAAAAAAAGCATTTTTTTAGGCTGAGCCCCGGTGGCGTAAGTGGTTGAGTGCAGGACTGCGGCCCATGGGCTTGGTGGTTCAAATCCAGTGGCGGCTCTCAGGAGCAGCGCTGGGCAGCTCCCACGACCACCAGAGGCAGTGATGCGCACAAAAAACACAAACAAAAAAAGCATTTTTTTCAAGTATTTCAGAACCACTCACTTTTCTATGTCTATATTTATGACTTTCATCTATTTTTCTGACAGGCTATTGAGTTTTACTCACTTTATATGAGGCCACTGACTTTTTTTCTTATTGCTTTGTAAGGGTTTTTGGATTTTCATTATAAGGACTCCAATCCTTTCTCTGGGATGTGTCATAAATATTTTCCCCAGTTTGTCCTCTGTCTGCTAGCATGCAGCATAGTTTCGTCTAATTCATTATTTTAGGGAGTGCGTTACTCACAGGTGACAGTGTTTATTGTATAAAACAATTGTTCATTGGCTGATAGGTGATCTACTGCATTAGCTTCAAATCCCCACTCACAGGTTATGCTAGGGCTATAGTCTTGGGGATTCCTGTAGTCTGGCCTTTTTCAGGAATGTGAATTTTGTCCTCCTATCGTTTCCAGACCTTCTGTCGCATCCCTGGTCAGAAGAGTCTGTAATGGTCGCCGGGCACCACCCAAGTCTTCTGGTTTCATGTGGAAGAAGGCGGTGGTTTGTGTGGGCGTAGGTCGAGAGTGACAAGGAGCACTGGACTTACCTTTGGTTTTTGGGGCAAGGGTTGGAGTTACACGGCTCCTTTGAGATGCACGATCCAAACTCAAACTGATGGTCCTGGAGTCCCACGCAGCGAGCTATGCAGACGCTGGGGTAGGTGCGCCCGTTCTGCCCGCACACGGGCACAAACTCATCCGCACAGTTGCAAGGCAGACCTGGAGAGGGGAAACAGCCTGAGCGATGTGTATGCGGTCTGTTCCTCGGGCCCCAAGTTCTTTCTGAACGAGGCCTAACGCTCAGGTGGAATCTGTAATGAAGTCAGAAAGAACTTCCCTCCAGTCTCTGACAGGGTTTTACAGAGCAGCATGGAGAGGTCATAAAAACTCCAACAAACTGCCTGAGTCCGTCCCAGCCCCTGGGCCTGGGCACAGGTCGCCTGTGGGTTTCCAAGGCCTCATCCCCACCCCACCCCCGCCCCCCGGAGAAAGACGGCTGTGGCTTAAAACTTGCGGCTTTGTGAGTGGCTGGACGTGTAACCCACTCAACTGCGGGGCTTCTCTGCTCAGGGACGGATGGTCATTGGGAAAAGTTGAGCAAGCTCTCCCAGTTGGGCTTTTGGAGCTCTGGCTCAGGGAATTTCTGGAATGTGAAAAGAAACCTTGTGGATTGTAAACTAACTTCTCTCTCTAATCTTCATCCCACTGCCGAGCTGCTTCCATCATGTGGATTCTGACGTACGGTGGCCTACGGAGGGGGCCGAGGCTGTAAATCACTACAGGAGCAGACAGCCTCAGGCTCTCTCAAAGAGGGCCTCCTGGGCTTGAACCACTGACCGCTGTGGTCAGTCGTCCCACACTTTGCTAACAGCGTTGCCATGGCTCCTGCGTCTCCTGAAGAAGGAATGCATGAGAAGGCCACTTGGGAAACGACTGTAACTTTGAAACGTGGGTTTTTATGAATGTCTTTCTCCGAGTCACGTTTGAGTCCCAAGAAATGTGGTGCGCCTTGTGGCCAGCCAGATTTCCTCAGATTCTGTTAATGAACTAGTTGCCTATCTATTTTATTCTAGAACACCAGGAACACCACAGACAAAAAGGGTTCTGCTGGCTATAAGGCTCACTTCTAAAGATATTTAGATCAAGCCATCTAGCAGGGAACCAAATAAGCCCACGTGGAAGAAGCCCACCAGCTTGTGTCATCATGAGGTGTTGATGGGATCCGGTATCGGGTATCAAAAGATCCAAAACAAACTATATTGCAGCAAATGAGGGGGGCTGGAGTGGAGCCCCAAAGCCCATCTGTGGACAGTTGCGTATCCCCCCACAGAAGGGTTACTAAAGAAGGGATGATTCAACCAAGGTGCAGTAGAGGACCGACAAAACACATCGTTCCTGCAGTTCCTGAATGCTCCCCCAGCCGCCTGCCAGCACCCCGTTCTACTTTACAAATCTGACCAGGTCGGAGAACACACCTCACGTTGCTACAGAGAAGCGCTCTGGACACATGGAATGCAGGGGGTTTTATCCCAAACCCTCAGGAACAGTAGTGGGAGGAGTGATATCATGAGGGCAGGGGGATGGTCAGGGAGGGGAAAGGGGAGAAAACAGAAATGGAGGTGAAAGGAGACAACGGGCAGTGCAAGATAAGACACGAAATAACAACAACAATATATAATTGATAAGGATTCGTGAGAGTGGGTGGGTGGGGGAGGGAGGGGAAAAAGCTTACATCAAGGGCTCAAGTAGAAAATGTTCTGGAAATGATGATGGCAACTTACGTACAAACATGCTTGATACAATTGAGGTAAGGACTGTTATAAGAGCTGTAAAACATTTAGCTATAAATCAAGAGCAAGCGCTGTCTCTGTAAAGTGTTAGCTCCTTCTCCCTCCCACGCCCTTAGATGGTTCTTTTTTTTTTTGGGGGGGGGGGGTAGTATCACTGCCTTCCAATGGTTGTGGGAGCTACCCAGCCTTGCTGCTGCTGGATTTGAACCACCAAGCCAGTGGGCCGCAGTCCCGCACTCAACCGCTATGCCACCGGGGCTCAGCTCAACGGTTCTTTCCTTGAAGGAAGCCGGTGGCGGGAGGGTGGGTGGAATAGAACTGAGCCTGAGGCTGTGTGAGCTGGTCTACCAGGTGACCAAGGCTATTCTCCTTGGTGACCTTCTGACCCAGGGGAGGCCAGAGTACGTGTGCTGGAAAGGCCTTCAGAAACCACCTGTGCAATGCTTTCAATTCACAGTTGAGGAAGCGGAGACCCAGGAAGGAAAATGATTTTGTTGTGCAGATTTGCAGCTAACCTGCTTTGTGGCCTGGAGCCAGTCAGGTGTGTGAGGCTAGCACAGGGGAAAGGTGGTCGGGTGTGTGTGTGTGTTACCGGTGAAGGTGCGGTGGTCGTCTTCAGAACTGTGCTCACTGAGGCACAGGCGGGTGGAGCACACCAGGCTGCCAGCGAAGCAGGAGCAGACGTTACAGTCGATAGTGAAGGAGGCTCCGTGGCCTAAGGAGAAAGGGAGACAGTGGTGACCCAGAGTTAGAGATAAGCCTCAGGAAGAAGACCAAGTTTAAAATGGCCATTCTTTTTTTATTTTTTGTTTTGTTTTGTTTTTTGGGCATCACTGCCCTCTGGTGGTCGTGGGAGTTACCCAGTGCTGCTCCTGAGAGCAGCCACTGGATTTGAACCGCCAAGCCCGCAGGCCGCAGTCCTGCACTCAACCACTTACGCCACCGGGGCTCAGCCCAAAATGGCCATTCTTGAAAGGTGACTTCTCAATATACGAACGAGGGGGTTCAGCCTGCGACCTCAATACCACTGAATTCTCCTCCGCATGTCCTGCGTGCTGGCCTCTCTGACCGGCCGCTCTGCCTTGGATGCTCATGTCCGCCTTCCAGAAGTCAGTCACTTCTGCGGTCCAGTTTTGGGGGGCAGCAATGATCTCCCTTTCGCAGGTCCCAGTCTCCCCATCTTAGCCTGCGAAGGAAGCCTGACCCAGCCTGCAGTCTCAGTTCCGGCTCCACCCTGTACCAGCCTGGTCTTTGGTATAAATGAACCCTTTTTTAAAGATTTTATTTTTTTTGGTGGGAGTGGGAGACCCCGCCTTGCTCTTGGAGAGCTGCTGCTGGATTTGAACCGCCAAGCCCATGGGCCGCAGTTGCACACTCAACCACTCCACCCCTGGGGCTCAGCCCCTAATGAACCCTTTAATTAGTGACTGTTTAGAGAAAGATTGAATTTGTTTATCTCCCGCTATTTCATGAGTCGGCTTACCTCTGTCAGCAGGAAATGAAAGAAGAAATAAATCCTGGACTTGCTCCATGGCAGGAGTCTGCCGGTTCTTTTTTAGCCCAAAGTCCTCTACCGTCCACGGGGACCACGCCCAGGAGGGCACACAGATCCACCTGGAAACTGGCTACCCCACTGCCGGGCACGTGCGCGGGGCTGCGAGGCTACCAACAAACGCTGGTGAAGGGAGCAGTGGGCACGCAAGATGCCACGGCTTTTCCAGAAGGGACTGATGGGTGGCCCTTTGAAGGGGCTTTTTCTCGACTTCTACCCAGATCAGTGTCTCCCACCCTCCAGTGTGCTCTCCAAGTCTGAGTGTGTGTGTGTGTGTGTGTATGTGTGTGCGCGCAGCACGGAGAGGGGGCAGTGGGCAGATGAGCCCGTGTGACTTTGCCTGGGCTTGGGCACTGGTTCAAACGAACCAGAACAGAATCCCACTTTGGCCCTTGACGGGCTGGGTGCTCTCTCAGGATCAGCCTCCTCGACGGGAAGTAGGAACGGTGACAGTTCCTCAGGCAGAGGCTAACTGGAGAGTTTAGAGAGAATACCGGCAGGACTTCGCTTCCTCCTTGCCAGTCGGTGGTGGGAGTTCAATACGGATGAATGAACTATTATTCCCTATTAGTGTCTGCTGGAGGAAGCTTCTAAGAGGGTTTCTTAGGAGTCCTAGGGCCCAGTAGAGTTTGAAAAAGAACACCTGGGCTGAGCCCCGGTGGTGTAGTGGTTGTGTGTGGGACTGCGGCCCACTGGGATGGAGGTTCAATTCCAGCTCCATGGAGCAAAGGCTGGGCCTCCTACTCCCACCACCTGAGGGCAGTGATGCCCCCCCTCCCCAAAGAAATAGGATTTGTCGCACTTCCTCTCTGAAAAGAACGCATCCAGTGCTCTATCTACAGCGTTCTTGGCCACATCTCCCGTTCCAGGCCGACAGCAACCGATACTCACTTTTCCTTTTCCCCCCAACAATGCAAGACTTCTGAAGGTCCACGCAGTGCATCTCTACACAGTTTTCTAAGAGCCCGCTTTGTCCGCATGAACAGATTTTGTAGCAGCCGACTTCCCCTGCGGACGAGGGCACCTGGATGAGGGCTCCCTGCCGCACGATGAAATCCGAAGCTTCTCCCAATTTGCAGCCTGGAAAAACACAAACGAGCCCAGGCAGACGGTGTGCTTTACCACATACCGCTTTGTGACATTAAATACAGTTCAGAAACATCTTTTAGGTTCTGTGTGGTTATTAAAGACTATGTGATAGAACTTTCACCATATTAAGGATTTTCCTTGATCCACTGGCCCCA
>PVJH01043445.1:0-13611 GCA_004026705.1 Nesogale talazaci | reverse complement strand
GCAGGCCCAGGAGGGCAGAGACGTGTCTGCTGTGTTCCTGGCATGACAGTGGGTTCTTAGAGAAGTCTACATGGAGAGCATGTCTCTGTTGCCAGTGATTCTCAAGCTGTGGGTCACGACCCCTTTGGGGGTCAAGCGACCCTTTCACAGGGGTCACCAGATTCATAACAGTCACAAAATTAAGCGATGAAGTAGCAACGAAAATAATTTTATGGTTGGGGGGTTACCACCACATGAGGATCTGTATGAAAGGGTGGAGGCATCTCTCTCAGGGGCGCGCCTATCAAAAAGCCCTCAGGGGAGCACTTGACCAAGGATTGGACAGTGAGGCTTGGGGCACGCACTGGACCCCTGCTTCCTGCAAGATGGCCGCTGAGGAGCCCCCGGGTCTTCTCCGCCCTCACACAGAGGCAGCCCCCGTGGTCCTCAGCTTCCAGAGCGGAATCTGGGGCGGCCTATGCAGACGCTTCTCAGGAAGCTGACGACGACGATGTGTCCTTCCACAAGGAGTTACGGCCTCTCCCTGTGAAGAACAGAGCCTCCCCTCGCCGCGTCCACACACCCTCGTCTGCCGCGGGGAGGACAGAGGCTTCTCCTTAGCGTCACACGGTCATCGCCCAAGAGCGTGGGTCAAGCTCCGTGGGTCAGCAAACCCCAGAGCGGCCCACTCCAGTCAGCCTCCACCCAAAGGCCATCAAGGCCGCCTCTGGTATCTGCAAGTCCAAGGTCTCCAATGCAGGTGCTCGGGCCCCACTCGGCTCCCCAGCACCCGGCCTGCTCCACAGGGTGGGCAGCTCCATCACTCTGCTCCATCTCGGGCTCCTGCGGCTCCTCCATGCTACCGTTCTCAGCCGTGTCCAGCAGGGGTCTCAGGGCCAGGGGACGTGCCCCGTTCCTGGCTCTTGCCAGTCCTAGCTTCTCAGAGGGCTCCTTTAAAGACGGCAGGATGGAGCTGCAATTAGTCCCAGCTGAACCCCCATCAGAATCTCCCACCCCCCCCACCACCCCCCCCACCCGCCCTAAAGGCACCTGGGTGGGAGCGGCAGACTTCAGCTACAAGAGCACCTGTCACGCGTTTGCTGCCCCTGCAGCTGGGTGGGGAGCGGGCCGGCTAGTCCCTGGACCTCCACCCCTGTGGGGAGGAGGACGGGCCTGGGCCAGAACCTGGGCCTGACCGAGGGCAGAGTCTGCGGCCCTGAGACTAGAAAAGGCCGGGCATTGGCCCTGGAAGTCACTCCTGAGGAAGGTGAGCTGGCCGGCGACTGCTCGCTCTTGCCACAGGCTCCCACGTCAAGGTAAGATGGCCCTGGGTGTGAGGGCTTCCCCGCCCTCTCTGTCAATGAAGACAACCTCTCCTGGCCATATTGTCTGTCTCTCCAAGGTCAGAAGAGTGTCCATGTTGTCCTAGGTCAGGGAGTTTTCTTCACCCCCACTCTAGGCGGCCCCTCTCCTGTGTTGGCGTTTGAACGCCAAGTGGTGGCCCAGGCAACTCACCACCGAGAAGATGAGGCTGTCTGCTTGGTCCTCCGTCCATCCGTCCGTCATAGCTAGGGGCTGCCTGTTTGTTGCAGTGATGCCCAGAGCTTCGACGCCGGTATTTCGAAGGCCAGCAGGTCTCCCCCAGGGGCACCCCCAGGCAGGCCGCCCACTCCGAGGAAGTAGGCGTGGAGAACGTAGCACAGACACACGGTCATAAGCAGAGGCCTGACAGGGCAAGCCAGCTCGTCTGAGCCAATGCGAGGACAGAGCCCGGGGTGGAGGGCCCCCGATGAGTAGCTGAGGGGCCCTGCTTTCTTGAAGGGGACTCGGCCAGGGGGACGTGAGGGGAGCGTGTGGGTGTGGGGCATGATGTGAGGGGAGAAGAAAGGGCTGGAAGGAGGGCGGCGCGAATGATGGAGACTCGAGTGAAAGAGGAATGAATCGGAGGAAATCGGAAAGGCTGCGAGGTGAGCCGGGACACTGAGATGGATAGCCGAGGCTCTCGGGAGTCTCATGCCCAGCTTTCACCTGGACTTGCGTGCCGGCCATGGGCGCTCAGTCCCACGGCCCCCAGCCGGGGGTGAGCTGCTGGTCATCAGGCTCTCCGTTTGTCCTCCACCTGATTTCTGCCTGCTCCATCCAGGGACATCCAAATGTCGAGGCCCCTTCTGTGCCTTCGGAAGGAAGGAAGGAAGGAAAAGAGTTTTCAAGGGACCTCATGCTGTGCTGTCTTCAAATCCCTATTTTCCAACACGGTCGCTTCCCTTTTGCTTCAAGTTTGGTTCCCCAATCACCGGGAGATACCGATGCACCTGAACTGAATAATCAATTTCAGCTTGAAGGCATTGGTAGGACTCCGTGTCTTCACACTGACTTCCACACGCTGGAATAGGATTGCTTCCCGCCTTCAGGGGATCCAGCCACAGACAGAGGCTCCATGCAATGGCCTCTCTGACCTCTCGATCAGGACAGTCAATCAAGGGGGTTATGAACCCAAATGGCCAACACCAGCCCCTGTCAGCTCACAGTGCCTACCTAGGCCATCGATCGTGACACGTTTCATTGCATTCCACCCCCACCCCCACTCAGCAAATATGTTGCAAAAGATCTCCTTTTTTTTCTTTTTTAAAAAAGGTTTTTTTGGGGCTGAGCCCCGGTGGCATAGTGGTTGTGCGCGGGACTGCGGCCCACTGGGACAGAGGTTCAATTCCAGCAGTGGGGCTGTGCCTCCTACTCCCACCACCGGAGAGCAGTGATGCCAAAAAAAAAGTTTTTTTTCTCAATGATTTTATTGGGGGCTCTTACAGCTCTTATAACACTCCATACATCATTTGTATCAAGCATATTTGTACACATGTCTCGATCTTCATTTTCAAATATTACCAGCCATCAAAAGACATAACATCTGGGGTCTTAAAGACTTGAAAGTAAAGAAGAGGCCCTTTAGCTCAGAAGCAACAAAGCGCACAGGGAAGAAGCACACCAGCCTGTGTGACCATGAGGTGTCGAAGCGACCAGGTATCAGGCATCAAAGAACTAAAAATTACATCATTATGAATAAGGGGGAGTACAGATTGGGGACCCAAAGGCCATCAATAGGTGAAGCCACATCCCCTTACTGAGGGGCTGTAGCAGGCAGATGAGCCAGGCAGGGTACAGTGTGGTAGAGGTGAGGTAGGCAGCTTTCCTCTAGTTCTCAAATGCTCCCTCTCACCCACTATCTGCTCCAGATTCTATGGGACAAATCCAGCTAGAGCACGCTGGAGTCGGAAACATGGGGAACCTAGGATAGATGATCCCTTCAGGACCAGTGGTGGGAGTGGTGATACTGGGAGGGTGGCGGGAAGGTGGAGTAGAAAGGGGGAACCAGTTTCAAAGATCTACATATGGCTTCCTCTCTGGGACAACAGGGAAGTGGGTGAAAGGTTACATCAGACAGCGTACGATATGAAAAAGTAATAACAATTTGTAAATTATTAAGGGTTCATGGGAAGGGAAGGGAAACATGGGGAACTGGGAGCCTAGGTGGAGGGAGGATGTTTTGAGAGTGATGATGGCAGCAAGTGTGCAAAGGTGGCCTGCATACAATTGATGCATGTATGGATTGTGATGGGAGCTGTATGAGCCCCCAATAAAATGATTCATTTAAAAAAAAAAAAAAAAAGGAACGTATACCAAGGGCTCAAGTAAGAAATATTTGGAAATGAAGATAAAAACACAGTTTTATTGGTATATGATTCACTTACCAGGGCTGAGCCCTGGTGGCGTAAGTGGTTAAGTACAGGACTGCAGCCCGTGGCTTGGCGGTTTAAATCCAGGGGCGGTTCCCTTTTAACCCCCAGCTTTCCCTGCCATAATGCTTTGGAAGTATTAATCTAGTGACTGTCTCTACGGAGTACCTACTTGAATTTTTTTTCCCGGTCCATATGCTGATCATGAGCATGTTTGGGCGGCCGTTTCTTCTTTCCGTGCCTGGTGCCCCATCAGCAGACAAGCACCCGGAGGCCTGCACTCTTAGTCAGGGACGTCAGGCTCCCAGGCCTTGCGACCCCGGGAGGGGCAGGGACCCCTCTCTGGCGCTCTCTGACAACGCTCTGCCTCCAGGCACTAGACCTTCCGCTGCTGGCAAGGTCCCCGAGCTGTGCACAGGCTCTCTGGGGCTCCCCCTCCAAAGCAGGCAGCTGCTCCCATCTTCACAGCCCTTCATCCTCCGTCTGAAAGCTCCACCTGAAGCCCGTTCTCCGTGGATGACCCTGCTGACCTTGGAGATGCCAGCGGCAGAGCGTCCTGCGTCTCAGCCACACACAGCCCCTCCCACCCCCCACCATGGGACAGACTGACAGAAAAGGTGGTCCTGTGTTGCTTTAGGGGGCTGATGCACAACACCTCGTGCTCCCCGACCAGACCTACGTGACCATCTCTGCCTCCTGAGCTGCCCTGGGTCAAGCGGCGGGGTCCAGCCTGTCGGACTCAGGGTGCCCCACGTCCGGTGGCCCCCTAGGGAGCCCACTGCAGCTGCAGAAGCAGCTGGTGTATTTGTCCTGTAGCTAGTCCGAATGTCGTGGGTCACCGTCTTAACTTTGGGCCATCAGTTTTGAGACCGTCACGCCAATGACCTTAAAGTCACACCACCTAAAGTCGTGAATGCCAGTGATGTCTAATCCACACTAACCCCAGCTTCCTAACAGTCTTGCTCAGCTTCCTAACAGTCCTCTGCAGCAGGCCATGCCCCAGGACAATAGTTTGTCCTTAGAAATTCGAGGGTTCCATATGGGCCGTGGGTTTTGCTAGTTCTTCTCAGACAGTCATTTTTTTCAGAGTGTGGATCCCTCGGAGTCCCTTTAAGGAGGGAGGGGCGTGGGGTCGACTGATTGAGACATGGACACCCCTGACTCTCGCCCTGCAGGTGATGGCAAACGGAGACCTTGACTCCTGGTTCAGATCTAGCCCGCCTACCGCTCAGAGACTGTCACCAGGCGTCCAGATCAGGTCAGCTGCACAGGGATGTGTCTCACAGGAGTTCTTGCTCACCCCCGCCCCCTGCCCACTCCAAACTCCCCTGAGGTCTTCTTCCACCGATTTCCGGTGCAGGGCGATCCCCGAGGAGCTGCTGACCTCTGAGAGCGATGACCACGAACCTGCAGCCAGAGGTCACCTGCCCGAGGTGCCTGGACTTTTCGCCCACACACACCTCCTGCCCTGCGCACACTCTTTCTGCCAGCGCTGCATCCTGACGGCCCTGTCCCCAACAGGGACACCGGCGTGGATCTGCCCCCTGTGCAGAGCGGTGTGCCAGCCAAACCCCTTCCACAGCCCACAGACAATGGCAGTGGACGCTCTCGACCTGTCCCAGGGCCCCTTCCTGGAGGAAAGACTAAAAACCCTGGAGCAATCCCTGCAGTTCTGAGAGGGTGTGACCCTGGATGTGACCACTGCCCACTCCCTCCTTGTGGTCTCCTGTGACCTCATAAACGCCTTCTGTGGCAAGGTCTTCAACCACCCAGCAGGAGATCCCGGGAGGTTCACCCAGATGCCCTGCGTCCTCAGCACCCCTCCCTTTCCGGACAGCCCCCACTACTGGGAGGTGGATGTGGGGGAGAGCAGGGAGTGGTCTGTGGGCGTCTGCGTGGAGTCTGTGGACAAAAATGAGACCAGCACTTTGGATGACGCCGGCTTCTGTGTCCTCAGCAAGAGGTCAGGGGGCATCTACAGCAGCTCCTCCCTGGACCGAGAAACCCCCGTCCGCGCGGGTCTTCGCCACATCGGCATTTTCCTGCACGTGGACAAGGAGGCAGTTTTCTTTTTCAATGCCATCAGGAAAACCCTCATCCAGCAGGAGGACATTGTCGCCAGCGAGGAGCCTCTGTGTGCCTTCTTCTGTCCCGAGGAGCTGCGAGAAGCTGACCTGGGCCCGCCCTTGACCGTTCGTTGTCTATCCCTGAGACACTCTGGGCTTCCCATCCGAGGCAAGTCGGTGAGACGTCCACCCGAGAGGCGCCACGCTGACCACGGGGGTGGGGACGGGGACACACAATACGCTACACTGGACATTCCCTGCTATTGGTCTGTCTTCTCGTGCTCTTGCTCGGATTTGCACCTGTGGATTTTGTAGCCTTGTCAACAACGCACCGCTCCGGGGACCTCTTGGCTCCTTGTCTGGAAGAGCAAGTGGCACAGCTCCTGGACGAGAAGCTCGCAGCCGTGGGAGAGTCTTGAGGAGAAAGCCAGCGTGGTGCTCGGCAAAGAGCCGCCGACTCACAACCGCTCGGTGGTGCCACGTCGTCGTCGTTGGATGCCGCTATGGTTGTGCGGATCTATTTGGGAAGCTTTGCACGGAAGGACCGTGGGGTCATCCGTGCTCTCACGGGCTCAGGGTCACTGTGACCGGGGAGAGCTGACCAGCGCAGCAGCGTGGCCATGGCGAGTCCTGGGGGACGCTCCAGGCGTCTTCTGTATGACTCGCTCTCAGGGACTTAGTAGAGTATTAAATTGTGTGCACAGGAATGACGTCTTCTTTCAGGATGTCAGTGCCCTTTGATAGGGCGAGGTCTGATGACACGGCTCGCGGAGAAAGGAGGGTGGGAACACAATGTTCCACTTGGGGCTTTATGTTGTTGCCCCACGCACAGCTGTCTAAGGCTTCTTGCAACTCAGAGAACTGGGCTCAGATAGACGGGCAGATGGACGCCGTCTGTAAAGGACACCGTCAAAGAGGTCTCCTGTGGCAGGTGTCGGTCATTTGCCTGCTGTTTCCAAGAGCACCAACAGTGCATCCAGACAAGAAAAAGCCTGACCATTTCAGCCTTTTCTCCACTTGTCCCGATGTTGTCCACTTGTGAGGGTTTTACAAAAGCTCTCGGTTCTCACTACGGACCGAACAAGGTTTCGAACTGCCGTTTCTCTGTGGGACTGTCGCCTGGCCACAGACACCAGCCGGGAGAACCGTCCTTTGCCTGTTTCAGTCGTGGACTACTGTTCCCGACCCACCTGACACCCTCAGCCCCCGGACAGAAGACTGGCTTCTCCAGAGGAGCCGGTCACAGACCCCTAGCTCTGTGGGGGGAGGAGAGGGAGGGGGCTCTCCAAGGGGCACATCCACTGGGAGAAGATAAGTTCCATGTCCGTGGTTCCCAACCAAGCCTGGAGGGAGACTTCTCCTGACCCCAGGAACGGCCCCAAGACCCAGGCTGTGCCAGCAGAGGGGGAGGGCCCCACAGTGGGCGGCCCAGTGAGTACACTCAGAACCCGGCACACCAAGGGTAGGCCAAAGACCAGGAGGTTGGCCTAGCCAGGTCCAGCAGCCAGCCCGCTCGTCCACAGGGCCGCCGTGATCTCGGGAACAGGACATGCCTTTGAGGGAGAGCCTCTAGGAGGAGGTAAAAGCACACATTGCCCCATGCATCACCCCAGAAGCCCACATTCATGCCCTCGGGGGATTTTGAGAAAAGCTATTTATCAGCCGTAATAACTGGCCATACTCAGAAAGACAACTCTAGCTGATCTGGAAACCTGAGAAGTGTTCCTGCTTGCATGCTGAAGTGACCGTTTCTCAGGTGGGCAGCCTCCGATGCACACACTTCACGGGTTCGATTGGCGCAGTTGTACAGGGATAATTATTATTTGTTATGGTGAAGTTATAGAGCACATGAGAGAGAAGGAAGTAAGACACAGATCATGGCAGCATGCTCACCCCAGCTCCGTCGGGTGGTCAGCGTGGAGAGAGGGGAAGAGAAGGCCAGAGAGTCAGAGTGTTGCAGCATCTCCGAGATTTCTATTTGCCCAAACTTAAAGAACCTTTTTTGGGGGGACACCTGAGCCCCATAGTTACAGATAAAGACACGTCATCAGGAGGGGCTATCCCATAGGTCAAACAGTCATGGGGGGGGGGGGGGGGGGGCGAACCAAGGGTAGATGTAATGGGAGAGAGATTAGTGGCGTCAAGACGGGCGTATCTAAGATTCCTGACGGTTGCAGCCTGACCTCTTGTCCTTGGGTGAGGAGTGAAATTAGGTAAAGCTTTCAGGGGGGTGACCCATTTCACCCAGGGGATTGTTTCTATCTTTAGTGTGGGACACAAAGGCCTCTGATCCTGGAGCCCTTAGGGAGTTAACTCCCCAAATGTTGGGTCTCCCTGTCTCTTACAAGGAAAATCTACTGGTAAGCTTATCAGAAGTTGGACCTCCTTCAGGGGGAGAAACAGGCTATACACTGCTTGTGGTGGATAGCTCATACCCCTAAGAATAGCATCTGACCTACTTCGGTTGACCTCCAGGTGCAATCATACGCCGTATGTAGCAAGCAGCTGAGGTTTGACATAATATTTGGGGGAAACAACCTGGGAGAAACCGTTGTCTTGAAAAGACTGTCTTTTTCTGCATGGGCACGAGAAGCCATCCATCCTGCCTCCCACCCGAGGGGGCAGAGACCTCTCTCCCTCTGGGGGTGGTTCGAGCCCTGCATGTCGACTCTGACTCCGTGTGCTCCAGGACCCTCGAGGGTCCGTCTGCTGCTGCTGCTGCGAGATGGAGCTGTACGCAAGCAGAAAGCGCGGCTTAACTCCTGAGCTGTCTCACAACCAGGGCCCTGTCTGAGCCGTTGGCTGCAGGATCCCAGCTCTTTACCACGGTCCACCTGCTCCGCCACATCCCTGGAGCCTTCTGGGAACATGCACCAAGCAGGACTCCTCTCTCAGGAGCTTTCTGGCTGTGCTTCTGCCCAGACAGGTGTGTTTGTCCTTCGTCAGACCCTTGGTAGAGCAAGGACACCTGTTCAGCTCTAGGGTCTCTGGGAGGTGCAGGTGGGTTGTGGCTGGCCCTGCACCCGAGGGTTGGTGTCTGTGGCCAGCCGACAGTCCCACAGAGAAATGGCAGTTCGAAACCTCGTTGGGTCCGCAGTGAGAACCGAGAGCTTTTGTAAAACCCTCACAAGTGGGCGACATCAGGACAAGTGGAGAAAAGGCTGAAATGGTCGGGCTTTTTCTTGTCTGGATGCACTGTTGGTGCTCCTGGAAACAGCGGGCAAATGACCGACACCTGCCGCAGGAGACCTCTGACGGCGTCCTCTACAGAGCTCTGTTTCATAGAGCGATTCACTTACGGCCACACGTTTTGGATCTCCCAACTTCTGCTTCCATGGCATTGACTGGATCCGAGCAAGACAAAAGCCTTGATACCCCCGACATTCTCTCCCTTGATCATGATGCTTCTGTTGGTCCAGAGATGAGGACATGGGCCCTTCCTGCATGAAGTAATCCACACCAAAGACTGCAAAGGTCCCCAGTCCTCCTGCTTCCAGCAGGCAAGGTAGTATCATCACAAACCTCCGGTGGCTCAGAAGCCTTTCCCACAGACGTGTGCTCACCTCTCCCTTGCAGAGCAGCTGGTTGATTTGAACTGCTGACCTGGTGATTAGCAGCATGATGGATAACCACGGGGCCAGCAGGTCTTCTGGTGGCCTCCTGGACATCCCTGTGTCCCAGTTTCTAGATAACAAGAGGAGCCCCATGGCAGCCCTGGGGCCTGTCACGAGATCAGACCCCTTCCCCCCTCATGGGCAGCCACATGACCCTCTCCTTGCTGTCTCTCTACACCTCTGCTCGCTTTGACTCCTGCCTCCTGCCCCACTCTTCTCACATGGGTGACCTCCTGACCCTCGGCTCCTCTTCTTTGTCCCCACCTGTGTATACACTGAAACGCCCCCCTCTTGACCCTCGAACACCTGTGCCTGCTGTGGCCTGTTCTCCTCCATCCCCACATCCTCTTGACGCAACTCATCCTCACCCAGCCCTGGTGATGGTGTGTGGCCGCTCTCATGGTGCCCTCCGTCTACCACTCACTCTCTCACTCAGTCACTCACTCTCACTGTCACCCAGTCACCCACCCAACCACTCACTCAGTCACTCCCCACTCACCCACCCACTCACTCAGTCACTCACTCAGTCCCCCACCCACTCAGTCATTCACTCACCCACTCAGTTACTCACTCTCACTGTCACTCAGTCACTCACCCACCCACCCATTCACACTCACTCTCACTCACTCACTCACTCATCAAGTGCTGGCTCCTGACCCTGCAGGCTGCTTTAAACTCACCCCCAGGGGTCTCTGGGCCTCTCCCCATCTGCGTCTCCCCTGACCCACCTGATCCTCATCTCACCTCACCCACACTCACCACATCTGGGATGTCTCCTACCCTCCGCCCCTCCCTACCAGCACCTGGCGTTCATCGTGAAGCCCACAGAGACTTGCGTGCACACTCGCCAGAGCCCCGCTCACATGAGCCACGGCACAGAACCAACCCAGATGTCCACGCAAAGTTATGGAGACCCAGATGTGGGCTGTCCTTCCCAGGGGACCATCTTCAGCCCTGAGAAGGAGTTCACACTCACACCTGGGCCGCCTGGGGGAACCCTCACACGCAGGGAGGACAAAGGGCGGAACGAGGCAGGGTGTGTGCAGAGGACACTCCTGGGGTCTCTAGAACTCAGAGGATGGGGCTTTATGCCGTGCTAAACCTAACATTCAACATTGCACATATAGGCTAGTGTGTTAGTCCATGTAGACTAGAAAAGCAAATTCATAGACATGCATATGTACATATATATACATATGCATAACATATATGTATATAACGGAGAGGTTTATATACAAGAGTAATGGAACATTGAGAAAGCATCCCAACCAGTCCAAGTCTTTTGTTTTTGTTTTTGTTTTTGTTTTTTGGGGGGGGGGGTGGCATCACTGCTCTCCGGTGGTGGGAGTAGAAGGCCCAGCCCCACTGCTGGAATTGAACCTCCGTCCCAGTGGGCCGCAGTTCCGCACACAACCACTATGCCACCGGGGCTCAGCCCCAGTCCAAGTCCATATGTCTGATATTAATCCATAAGTCCATTAATCCATATTAATCCATAAGTCTGATATTAATCCATAAGTCCTCTTCAGACTCACGAAGCACATGCAATGACACTCGGACAATCACAGGCCAGTCGATGCAGAATCTTGATCTTAGCCAAAAGGCTGAGAAGTGATTGGATACAGAGTCTTGTGTATCTATGGTGGTAGAAGCATCTCAGCATTGATAGGAGCCTCTCTGGGGCTTCTCAAGCATCTCAGCACTGGCAGGAGACTCCCTGTGGCTTTTCTGGCTTCAGAGATCTGGTTCCATCAGGGTAAGCCCATGAGACTTCTCCGGGATGGCTCACAGGGAATCAGCGTTGTTGTGACGTGTCTTGTCAGTGGAGCGTCTTCAAGGGACTGAGTATATAGTCTCTCACCTCCTCGGGGGGGGAAAATCGTGAGATTTCCCAGAATTCTCAGAGAAAGCCATGCCTACACAGAGGTCTCATTGGCTATCTCCAGATTGACAGACTAGACTCCACCCCTACACTCCCAATCATGAAATTGACATGAGTACGACTGCCACAGACCACCCCTTGTCAATTTTACACTTTTACATAACTCTAATCATATGTGATTTTCAAACAAACAATAAAAAAATCATATCTGTACCTAACAGAATAAAGCTAAAATGCATACAATTCAACAGGTGCCATCATCATTTAAAAATAACATTCTAGGGCTGAGCCCCGGTGGCGTAGTGGTTGTGCGCGGGACTGCGGCCCACTGGGACGGAGGTTCAATTCCAGTAGTGGGGCTGGGCTTCCTACTCCCACCACCGGAGAGCAGTGATGCCCCAAAAATAAAAAAATAAAAATAACATTCTATAAGTGAACAAAACAAAAAATATTCCATGTCTTACAATGGCACTTAAGTAACATCCATATCTTAATCTTTTAGTTCTAGGAATATATATTCCCCCACCTATGAGAGTTTGTAAGCCAACCACTTCATGCCTTTGTTCCCCCATTTTGGGCATCCAACTTCTATATTGCCCACTTAAATCAACCCAGTGCTCTGAGGAAGCAATCATATTTTTCAAAGTAAAGAATTTTCATTCCAGTTGGAACCTTGTGAAATGCATATTCATAAGCAAAGTCAAATCAGGCCAGGCCATCCATAAAGTCAACAACGATATGCACCAGTTCACAGGCTCAAATAGATTCGCTTCCTCTGGTTGGGTTCTGGTCAACTCAATGTGGGCTATCTCAGTTTCACCAGGTTATCTATTGGTCGCCTTCCCTTTAAACAATGGTCCCATCACAAATTCTCAACACGCCTAGCCCTCTCATGCTAGGTCATAAACTTCAGACCAGTCAACCCGCTCTTGTCTCCTCTATTTCCTGTGAACCAAGTCCATGAATGTCACTGGCCAAACTCAATCCATCTCTTTACTGCTGCATTTCTCCCATTTCCACTCAAAAAGTAGGTCTGGGTGATCACCTAGCAAGCATTTCAGCCTGCCACAGGCTCCCTTTAGCATTCAGTCCCAGAGAGGAGTTATCTGCATGGTTTCATATTTTTCCAGCTTCTGAAAATCATCACTAGTTCAAGATTTCCAAAGAAAGAATTCCTCCTTTAATCATTCAATCTGGTTTTTAGGCAAATCTCTCAGAATGCAAATATACTGAGTATTCCAAAACACTGGATGGGGCTAATCTCCTCAGAGATGTCTTGAAGGTGTGTCCAAAACCCATCTAGAGGTCAAATTCAGGGCTTGAGACAAGCAGATTTACAAACTCTCTATTTTCATACTTCCCAAAAAACATTTCTACACATCCTTATATCTACAATTATAAAGCATAAGAAATCAGTATAAACAACATAGAATTGGATACCAAACTCAATTTTTTAAAACAGTCAAGCTCAATCCTTATTTAGCTTATCTAAATCCTCATCTAAACTGTTCTATTTACACAAAAACATGGGATTAGGTCTTTGAAGACATCAAAAGAGATTCATGCTTTCATCAGGCATTCTAACCTTCCTTCTTCAGCCACTTTCCTTAAGCAGCATAGTTTCTCAGACATTAAAATGGCAACTTTTTTTTTTCATGGTTCAGACTTTATTAGCTACAGTATAGACCCTAAAGCTGCCTCATTTCCTCCACTCCCTCCTTCGCCCCACCCCTAATACAAAATCAGGCCTTCCCAGGAGTCCCTGCCTTTGCAGCCTGGGCCCACCAGAACTCCTGTTGCAGTTGAGCAAGGTTTTCCCTCTGCCACTCTGACTACTTCTCCAGGTCCCGCAGGTGGGACTGGCAGCGCTTACTTTCAGCTGTAATATAGTCCAGCCTCTTCCCCACTGTGGCCCGGGCTTCCCCTAGCTCTTGTTTGACCAGCACCAGACCCAGAAGTTTAAACACCACGTTGAACCCATCCAATAGAGTCAGTTCCTCCTTCACAATGGTATTGTCCATTAGTTGTGCCTCACGTTTCTGCCAGCCGGACATGGACTTGCTCAAGTCCTTCTGTAGCTGTTGATATTTCTCCACCTCGCCCTGTAGCTTCTTTTGGATCAGCTCATCCATGGCGGGGACCAACACGTTCTCCCTTCAGAATGTCTCTAATATGGCAATTTTCACCCCCTAGCTCTAAATATGCATTAGCAATATTCATTATTGCCATTTCATGCAGGAATAGTCAAAGACCACATCCAACAAAATAATCAAAACTTTAACTTCCCATATTGTTTCCAGAAAACAACTCAGTAAACTGCAAGGACATATCTGATGTCT
>PVJH01043444.1:0-13613 GCA_004026705.1 Nesogale talazaci | reverse complement strand
AATCCTATTTTTTACTTAAAAGAGACCTTAGAGTCTATCTATACATGCCATTTACTTTACAAAGGCTGAACTGAATATATTGGAAATTTGATTAATTTGTTTAGAAAATCTGAATAAGTAAAAGCAAGATTTCTGCTAAATCCACATTACATTATCTGTTGTAGCACAGTGAGTATGGCTCTTCTTGTCATCCTTCTGTGCTTCCTTCTGAATGCCTTTACAGAGACTATGCAAATGAAGTCTGTAGCCCTCAGAGGGGATCAGATAGCTTATGGTAGTATAAATACAGTCCATGGCACCTTGTGTGAGGGAAACAAAAATGGCCAAGCAAACTCACTGCCATGGAGTTGATATAAATTCTTGAGCTCCTTCAGGACAGGGTAGAACAGGCACTCTGAGTTTTCAAGACTTTCCCCCTCAACAGTTTTATTAGCGTACACTTCACATACCATGCAACTCAATAACTCAATCACATCAAGAAGCCTTGTATAATTATCACCACAACCCCTTTTAGAATATTTTACTCCTTCTTATACTCATTGGTACTAGCTCCTCATTTCCCTCCAAACTCCCCTGCCACTCCTGCCAAGAACCATGAATCCAGTTACTAACTCTACAGATTTACCTATCCTGGATTTCATATACAAGAAACAAGCGGCCATCTAGCTCAGAAGCAACAAAGTCCACAGGAAAGAACCAACCAGCCTGTGTGACCATGAGGTGTCGAAGTGATCAGGTATCAGCCATCAAAGAAATAAAAATTGTATCCTTATAAATGAGGGAGAGTACAGATTGAGGACCCAAAGTCCATCTGTAAATGAAGTGCCATACCCTTACAGGAGGGTTCTGGGGAAAAGACGAGTCAGTCAGGGTACAGTGTAGCAATGATAAAACATGCAACTTTTCTCTAGTTTTTAAATGCTTCCTGCACCCCACCCCCTCCCACTATCATGATCCCAATTCTACCTTACAAATCTGACTAGGCCAGACGATGTACACTTAAAGATAGAAACTGGAAACATGGGGGGGTCCAGGACAGTTGATCCTGTCAGGACCAGTGGCAGGAGTGGTAGGGAGGGTGGAGGGATGGAAGGGTAGAAAGGGGGAACCAATTATAAGGATCTACATATAGCCTCCTCCCTGGAGGATGGACAACAGGGAAGTGGGTGAAAGGAGACAACGAACAGTGTGCGATATGAAAAAAGAATAATAATTTATAAATTATCAAGAGTTCATGAGGAAGGGGGGAGCTGTGAGGGAGGGGGAAAATGAGGAGCTGATACCAAGGATGTAAGTAGAAAGCAAATGTTTTGAGAATTATGATGGCAACAAATGTACAAATGTGCTAGACATACAATGGACATATGTATGTATGGATAGTGATGAGATTTATGAGCCCCAACAAAATGAATTAAAGAACAACAAAAGTTCACAAGAAAACATAATAAAGCAGATAAAAACCTAAACTGAAAGAAATCAGAAAATATTACAAACTAGAACAAATTTCAAATGGATCAAAAGAGAGATCAAATGATAATATGTCAAATTTTAACCTATCTGCAATAATTCACTACTCAATCAATGCTTTCAATATGATAACAAGGCTATTCAGATTCCTGGTATATAGTCAGAGATTATGCACCACAGGCTTAATCCACATGTATTTCACCTTCACTTTTTTTTTTTTGGTCATGGAAGCAATTTTTAAATTGAACAAAAGGGAGAAAATATAAGCTATTTTGACCTAGCGATGTCTACAATAAGACTTTACAATGTTCTCTATTCACATCCATCAATTATAATCAGAGAGGATTCACCAGAAGTTTAATCCATGAGCGGACTCTGCAAATGGATTTTCTATTTCATCTATAACCTTGTACAAAAACCAAGTGTTCACAATTTAAACCGTGATGCCAGTCTCGCCTTCAGATTTGGATTACACTATTTGCAATCCTTGTATCACTCAGGCTACTGTGCTGCTTCCATGTGAACTTAATTGATGCCTTGACTATAACCCTTTGAGGGAGTAAAAAGCTTCATCTTTCTCCCTTGGAGCTGCTTGAGATTTCAAACTTCTGACCATGAAATTAACAGATTAACACATAATCACCTTATCACCAGGACATAGGGAGGATCATGCACATAAGATGAATGGAATTTTAATGAGGGAGTTGGTCAGCTTTGCCATCCCACTGGACTTAAAATATGTCATTCAAGAAGCAAAAAAGGGGACCTCAAAGAAGAAGAGCCACTGAGCCTGGGAAGCCTCCACTGAGAACCCCTAGACCAAAGAAAGAGAGTGAGCAAGAACTGTAACACCAGAGACAATGAGAAACAACAGCAGGGTAATATCAGCAGCAGAACTAAGAGACCAGCCCACAGAGTCAAAAAGTAGAGTACCTTCAGCAGAAGAATTTCTGACAGAGTGGGGTGCCTCAGTAGCAGTGCTAAAGAGCTTTATGAGACTTGGCCAAGTATGACAATAGCCATAGGACTGAGAGGCCAAGGTCGAAGAAGAGGCATGAATGTGAGAAAAACAGAGAAAATCCTGTCCTGAATGAAGAACTGCATCCTGGATCAAATCTGAACCTGAATTGCAACATATTACTTGCCTAACAAACCCCATAACTGTGAGTATTGTCTGTGGGCTCTGTATTCATTGAACAAATTATTGAACCATGCAGAGAAGTAGAACGCTGTGGGAGAGAGGGAATTTTTATGCCAGTAATAGTAAAAAGGAAAAAAAGTTGAAGAATGTAGGCACACTGAACTCTGCCTCACAAGAACCAGCTTTGAACTGATACTTGGTATGACTCCCAACCTCCCCTTCTCTCCACCCCTATCATGAAGTTAGAAGTCAGACACTTCCACCATGCCATCTTTACAGCTGTGAATTTAATATTTGCTATCTCTCTGCCACACTGGGAATTGCCTGACTCTAATTCCCTGTAGCTATGAAGACTGGAAGAGATTCTAATTCTCAAAACTGCTCATGCTTTCAAGTCACATGTCCTCAAGTTGCTAAAAATTTCTAGTCTATGAAACATGAAATGAAATGCCAGGATGCTATTTTTGATTGACACCAAAACGAAGAAAGTAAATTTACATCCATTAGCAAATTATCAGGCCAATAGTGAGAAACACTTAAGATGAGATATAAATGTTAGCAGATAGCATTGACAAAGACTCCTCTTTTCCTGTTGATTCTGTGGAAATGTCTCTTTTTAATCTCCATTTTACAGTATTCCCAATGTAAACTTGTAATTTTTTTCTAAAATGAATTATAAATATTATTGTATTATAAAGATAATTTAGCAGTATAGAATGAAAATAACCACAAACAGAGGTCTGGAAACACTTATAATGTTTGCCTATGCTTTCTTTCACTAAGAAGCTGTGTTAGTCTGGGTAGACTAGAGAAACAAATTCATCAATACTCATATGTGTATATGAAAGAGTTTCATATAAAGAGTAATTGTACAATAAGAAAACATCCCAGCCCAGTCCAGATCAAGTCTAGATAAGTCTGATATAAGCAAATATGTACAATACCAATCTATAAATTCCTCTTTAGACTCACAAAACACATGTAACGGCATTGAGTTCAGGAAGATCGCAGACCAGTGGGTGGAATACTTGTGGATCCAGTGATGGTGAAAGCGTCTCAGCACTGGCAGAGGTCTCCCCGTGGCTCCTCCAGCTCAGGCACTAGCATAACACCATGTCTCTTGTCAGCTGCAATGACTTCCAGGGAGTTTGACCATGTCTTGCCTCCAGTAAGCTATTTTCTCCTTAGCATGTCCAAATGAGGTCATCAAGCTAAGACCTGATGACAAGCTAAACTCCACCCCTCCACTTGTAAATCTCAAATTGACAACACATTATGTAATACCACAGAAGCTCTGACCTAACTCAACTCACTGCCATCAAGTCCAAGCAGACACATAGTGATCTTAAAAGACTTAAGTGCTTAAAAGACTTATCTTCTAAGAAGGAGTCAGCGGCTCGATCTTGAACCATGGGCTCCAGAGTTGCAAGATGAGGTAGCCTGCTTCTGTTAAGATTCTCACCAAAGCCATGGAGTGCCTGCCTCCTCTTACTGACCAGGTAGGTCGGAGGAGACCTGCCTCTGGGGGTTTCTGGGGCTGTAAATCTTTGAGAGCAGAAAGCTTCAGCTTTCTCCCTCACAACAGCCGGCTAATTAGAACTGCTAATCCTGTCATCAGCAACCAAAAGAGGAACCCATCATGCAGCGAGAGCTCCTCTTTGAAAGCCAATAGGGACATTCTTTTCCATCCTGTAGCATCTCCTTGAATCGCTATCAACTCAATCGCAATGGGTTTGGGTAGCTTCACTTATAAGTGAATTATAAATGGATATGGTCACAAAATATATATGTATTCACTGTTCAAAAATAGAAAGAAGTTATTACAGAGAACAAAGCTCAGTTCAATAACTATAAATATGGTTTTTTTATTTCTGATGCAGAAGGCAGACCAATGTAATGAATTCTTAGAGAAGTAGAACATTTTTATTAGCATTCAAAAATAAATGCTTCACTGGTATTTGCTGTCAACCAACCCTGAAGAGTTCCTTTGAGACAAATACAATTAAAATATAAGAGAAGCACTTAAAATGTCATGGTTGCTGAAACATTTACATAGCAATATAGACTTTTACTTCACTCTTTAGTTAACAAGTACATGGTCATATTAAAATTTTAATATTAATTTATAAGTATGTATCTTTAAAATTATGTATTGTTGTTAGGTGCCATGTAGTCAGTTCCAATCCATAGCAATATTATGCCAAACAAGTGGAAGGAAACACGGCCGGTCCTGTGCTAGCCTTACAATTGGTCCTGACCGAGCGCTTGTGGCAGCCCCTGGAACGCGTCTAGATAAGAGCTTCTCTCTTTTGCTGGTTTGTTACTTTAACAGACATGATCCCCTTCGTGCCCCTGGTGTCAGGGACTGGTGTCCTGACAACATGTCCAAAAAATAAGACAATGTCTTGGTCATCCTTGCTTCTAAGAAGCGCTCTAGCTGTACCTCTTCTAAGAAAAATCTGTTTGTTCTCTAGCAGCCCAACACCACAATTCAAAGGCATAGATTTTCTTCGGTCTTCCTTATTCAATATCCAATATTCACATGCATATGAGGTATCTGAAAATATCATGACTTGGGTCAGGCACACCTTAGTCCTCAAAGTGACATCCCTGTTCTTCAATGCTCAAAAGAGGTCTTATTTAACATATTTACCTAGCAAAATTCTTCTTTTAATCTCTTAACTGGTGATTCCATGATATTTAATGTGGATCAACCAAGACCAAATCCTTCACGACTGTCATCTTTCCTCCATTTCGTGGGAAGTTATCCAGTTGTGAGGAATTTACATTGGGCCATGCTCCATACTGAAGGTTGCAATCTTTGATCTTCATCAGCAAATGCTTCAAGTCCTCACTTTCAGCAACCAAGTTGTGTCATCCACACATTGCAGATTGTTAATAAGCTTCCCTTCAATCCTGATTCCACATTTGTCTTCCAGAAATTTAACTTCTCTGTTACTACAGACGGAATACAGCATACAGACTGGATAGACAGAGGAAGGTGCATACCTTTCCTGATTTTAAACCATGCAGCAGTCCCTTGTTCTGTGTGCCCAGCTGCCTGAATTCATATAGAGGTTCTACTTGAGCACAATGAAGTGTTGCAGAATTCTCATTCTGCTCGAGGCAATTCGTGGTTTGCTATGATTCACACGATCACGTGTCTTTGCATCATCGTCAATAAAACACAAATAACATCTTTCTGGTATCCTCTGCTTTGAACCGAAATGAATCGGACAGCAGCAATCATATTCCTTGTTCCAGATACTCTTGTTAATCCTGCCTGAACCTCTGGCAGCTCCCTATGAGCATACTGCTGCAAGTGATATAGTTATACCTATAAACATAAATATTACATCCAAATATATATATTGTGTGCAAATAGTAAACTTAAAATATCAATTATGCTATATGTAAATACATAGGCATAGATTTATATACATGGCAAATATGTAGAATGACAAATGAAAACCTGGCTTTTTTCCATTTAGTTATTAGATGGACCTTTTATTTTTACAATCATACATTGACAAACAAGTATATGCACTTACATAGCCAGAAAACAACCTGTCATACTTACTGTCTTTTTAGTTTAACTCCTTTTTTATTGTCCCTCATTTTATAAGCAGTAAAACTACTCTAGACTTCACAGTATTTTTATTTCCGTTTTCAGGTTAGTTTCTCCAAGTAGATTTCGTTTTAGTTCATGGCATTGTCTGCTGGGCTAGTGAAACGTGATTTACGGCATAATAACCAGCCAACTGGAGAACGTGTTATTTGGAAACTGGGAACGCAAGCAGTAAAGAATGTCAGGATCCACTGAAAATGGGAATGTTTCAACCGCTCAGCATCGTCATCTTTGTTTTCTATTAAAGTCTCTTATTCGGCTTCCATGAAAATTTTTTCAGTTGGTTTTTGGTTTGCTTGTTTCAAACTGGTGGAGACAGCAATTCAATGTGAAGGCTGTTTTTTTAACTGATATTTTATTTATTGTAATTCGTCAAACTTCAGTAGATATGGGTAGTAACCACTTCAAATCGCTGCGCCAGAAGAAACTGCTCTTACCTAATTACCTGGCAAGGCTCATAAAGTCCCCCGCCAATTCATCGGTCTACTGATGACCACCTTCACAGGGACGTTCTTCAGGCTCTCTGTTTCACTCATACTAATGCTTGTGGCCTTTGATTTTTAGTCCCCAATAGCGCCTAACTAAAAGGGCAGGACTTGCTTCGACAATGTTCATAGACTCCATCCACATCCTTGGCAGCCCCGGTTGTCCAGTGGTTAGAGCACTCATTCCCCTACTGATTGAAAAGGTGATGGTTTGAACCCACTGGCTACTTTTCAGGAGAAATTGCAGTCTCCTCCCATGGAGACTGACAGCCACAGGAAAACCCAAGGGGCACTTGCATCCTGTCCTGTGTGGTTGCTGTTGTCCGACAAGTCCAGTCCCTGACATCATGCTCGGGAAAGGGGAAAGGCAGCTAAGAAGAGGAAGGCCCTCGATCAGAGATGTTGTCACGGGGGCTGCAACACGGGCTTCGCGCACTGGGACAATGGTGAGACGGGCACCGGACCAGGCACTGGTACATGGCGTTGTGCATAGGATTGTGCTGGCACGGGACCACTCAATGACACCTCCCAGCAACCTGTGGCACAGTGGGTTACCATTTGGACTTCTCATCCAAGGTTAACAGTTCAATACCAGCACCCACTTCTCAGGAGAGTGATGACACTTTCTTCTCCCATTTCCAGGCTCTGAAACCATGGGGAGTATTTCCGTTCTGTTCCGACCTGTGGGGTCACAAGGAGGCAGGAGCAACTCAGAGGCAGTGGATTGGTTTGCTTTGAGTTATACAATCCTTTTGTAAGTCAGTGGGTTTTCTTTTTGTGTCTACCAAACAGGCTTACATGCACGCACGCACAGAAACACACTCTTAAGCATAAAATATTATCCCCTTCAAGTGGAACTTTTTTCATTTCATTTTCATATTGATTTTTAATGCTCCTCCTAGATTTCCTATGGCTATATTGGTAACTAATCAAAAGATTCTATCTCAGAGATGTATAATTTCCACAAGATCACAGTCAGAGATTTAGCTTCCTGTGTAATGTCAAGGGACTCATTTCCCAGAATCAAGCACATCCTTTCTTCTCACTCAACTTCTCTGTTGGCATGAATGCCAGGCAGTGGGGCAGTGCTGTGCAACAGGAGATATTTTCCCAAACTGAAGAAAGAACATTCAGACCACCCAATTCTGCCCCATTTCATTTTCTCCTGACACACACCAATCCGTTTTACATTTTCTTGAGAAAGGTGAGAGGTTGAAAAGCTGTCCTTTGGCAGTGACCTCACTGTCCCCTGCTACCCAGTGGAAGGTTACATTCTTCCTTACTAATGGGATGAAGAAAAGTTTGAGAAGTAATTATAAGGAAAAAATGTAAGAAGAAAAGTATTCTAATATATGCCAGTTCGTGTTTAGTTCAAGGAATGCACTTCCTACATTGGATGAGTCAAAGCCGTCTTTTCTCTCTGTGTCATTTGCTATGCCTTTGAACGGCCCTAGCAGAAGGTGGAAATGATCAATGAGGACTGCATCATCCAAACCTGCTGTTATAAGGAGATTGCTTCAGCGACATCTGACTACAACTGACATTTCTAATTGGGATTTTTTATAAGCACTCATGGGTCATGCTGGATTCTCTAGAGTAGCAAAAACAGTGGCACTTGTATGTGTATGATTTTGGAAAGAGATTCATATCAGTTTTTCTGGTTCCAGCATGTCTGAGATCTTTGGTGATATTCATGTGGCATCTAATTCTCCCTCCCCTCAACACTTCCCAGTTTGTGTGTGTTTACTTATCTTTTTGTCTACGCTATTCTACACATCATGTGAAGCAACCAACGAGGTTTAGCATAAACCTTCAGGGGCATTTCTACTCTATTCTATAGTGATAGTGAGCTTGAGACATTGACAATGGCCTCATGACCTAAAAAGTTAGCACCAATTCCAAAAGGAATTACATCAACCCTAAAGGATAGTAGGACTGCTCTAAAATTTCTGAGATTATAAACCTTTCCATGAGCCTACAGCCTCATATTTCCTTAATAGACACCTGTGCTAGCACTACAGAATTCAGTCCACAACAGCAACACACACTGATTATCTTTGCCTTAAAAAATAAGTCCAAACTTTAAAAAAAATCTACATTGCAGTTATATACTATTTGCTGTAGATCTTTCTTACATCTCTCTTAACCATCAAGTTAATTCTGACTCGAAGTGACCATATAGATCTTAAACTAAGTTAAGCAAATCCTGAATGCCTATTTACAAAATTATTTCCTTCAATAATGAGTATCTCACAAACCTCCCTAGCTGAACCAGTACCTCTATGCATTTTCCAACTAGGATTGCTACTACTTTCACGACACTTTCTCTGACTATTGTGGGAACATTTTTAACTTCCAGTTGTTACTTCACCAATTGCCATTGTGTTGATTCTCTCTCGGAGCAATCCTATAGACAGAGTGGATCTGCCCCATAGAGTTTCCAAGGCTATAAACTTGGCCAAAGCATACTGCCACATCTTTCCCACTCAAAGTGCCTGCAGGGTTTCGGCTACCTACCCTTTAGGCAATAATTGGGTGCTTAACCACTGTGCCAGCAGAGAATCTTGCTGCTTCTCTAAGATTCTTAGTATCGAAAGCATCTAATGAAATATTATTATTGCTAACAAGCCAGTACTCAGCTTTTTGTTTAAATAAAGTGCCTTGAGAAAAACAACTGGAGTGCTAAAACCTGTATAGGCATGTGAGTAGTAAGACAAAGAATGGAATACAGGCATTAAGAGCATGAAGGGGGAAAAAGCAGGACTATATAAAAGATCTGTGATGATGAACAAATATTTTCCCAATTGTCACAAAACTATTTTTAAAAATACAATGAAAAAATTTAATAAAAAAATACAATGAAAGTGAAATCTACATGGAAGAGGGAGATGATATGGTGGGTTGGGTGCTTCTTTTGAGATGATGCAAGCGTTCTGAAAAGGATTGTGATGATGGTTGTCCATTTCTGTGAATACACTAGAAACCAGTATCTTTTACACTTTGAAATTAGTGCATTATATGATCTCATGTCAACTTGAAGCTATTAAGAATATAGGGGTAGAGTTCAGCCTGGCAATCTGGTTGCAGCTTGATTATAGGGAAACCAAGACAAATTGCTCCTGGAGGCTGGCTTCTGTCTCTTTCTGTGTTTACCTTCCCATTGACAAGTCACATGGAGACTTGCTGAGACCTTTGGGTGCCCTGGAAATGCTTCCAACACCACTAGCTCCACAAAACTTTCTACCTGGTATGAATTATATTTCAATAAAACTGCTTGTTTTAGTAGAAAAACACATACACACACATATATACAAATATACATTATATATATATATATATATATATACACACACCAGATGTTTGTAATTAGGTGCAATTGCCACCAAGATCTCACAGTGCCCACTCTCCATCACTCAGCCAAGACCAGTACAGTCAATTAAGCTGAGACCGACTACAGCTGTTTGACATTGGTCAGCTGATAAGATAGACTGGACAGAATCTTGAGATGTGAGTCTTCAGTCTTTTGGCTGATAGAGGCTCTTAGAAAGCACTTTCTCAGCTTTGAGTTGTTGCAGATCAGCTGTGAGGCTCATCTGGTCCTCTTAAACACTATGACACTCTGATCCTAAATGAGGAGAATCTCTCCCAATCTTTTTCTGATGATCTTGTTCGAACTTCACCATTCATCCTGAAACCTGAACCTTTTTCTAATCCCTCCCTAGTGCAGCTTCCAAAGTGTGTGCCTTCTTTCTTCACAGTTGGTTAATCCCTGGGGAAAGTTCAGGGGAAAAAATCTATGCTTTTGGACATATTTATGTTCAGAAGATGACATATTTTATGATCTAATTTCTTCTGACCAGCCTTATGCCTTAGATGAATTCAAAAGCTTGTTCTTCCCATCACCCAGGGCCCACTTTGACCCTCTTCTCACTGAGTTCCTTTTGGGGAAATATCTGTTCACTTATTCACAGATCATCTGCAAAGATTAGATATTTTACATACCCTAGATATATAAAATTTGAATTTAATATACTGTATACTCACTGCCCCAACCCACCCCCCAAAAAAGCAAATTGATCTTAGAAGAAATGTAGCCAGATGCTGGAAAGACTTTGTCTTCTTAACTTTGACAAGCTATTAGGAAAGACTAATCCCTAGAAAGTGACATCATATTTGGTAGAATATAAGACCAGCAGAAATTAGGGAACTTCTTAATGCTTTTGATTGAGACCACACCAGTGGGCTCAAGTATACCAGCAATTCTGAGACAGGCGTAGGAATCAAACAACTTTTTCCATGGATACACAAATTAGAGCCAGTTTGATGACAACAGGCCTATCAATGCTTCCCTTCACCAACTCCCAGCCCTGATTGCACTTATCACCTTAGAAGCCTAGCTCTTTACTCTCCTAAAGCGTCACATAATGCTGCCATCAGCCGCCCAATCATGCATACGTTCAGGAAGGCTGTCGGCTATAGAGGCAGGAGAGTTGTTCTCTTGCTTTCATTTAAAAAGAAGACAGAGCATAAATAGACCTTCAGTGGAAATTTTCCTGATTCTTGGTGGCTCGACAAAAGTAAGGAAGATTTATTTTCTGACTGATCCACATATGTGCCAGCTCAGTCATCTAAAACTCAGCTAATTAATAAGGTCAGTGGTGTTTTTCAAGCAAAACTGAGAAATGGACCCGAGCCAAACTGACAATGTACACATTCCTGTTGACTCTGCAGCACAGAAGCAGTGAGAAGACTAAGAATAATGCATATGCCTCGTGGAGAACTTTTGTGAGAAATTTTTTTAAGACAGAGGAATGAATACTATGGCTGGAGAGGTCACGATCAGCAGGCTCTGTGCAAAACTAATAACGGAGAGTGGTTGGTACCATGTTTATTGTGGCCATACCGGGGATAGCTGCACTATGAAGAAGGGGAAAGTATAAGAGTAAAAAGTCCAAAGTATTCACATGTCAATGATAGACTACAGTGATTACAACATAGAGAAATTGCAAAATGCTACGTAACTCCTTCTAATAAACTAAACTGTGCCATATTCTTCAGTACTTAGTGTCTTTCAGACACAGAATTGGATGATTTCTTTTTTCTTATATCCCAGGAAGAATAAACTACTATCTGCTTTTTTATAGTTGAGAAAGCAGGGATTCAAGGAATTTAATTCAGATGCTCAACTTCACACAACCTGTCATTGAAAAAGCTGGAATTCAAACCAATGTCTCTCTAAATTTAAAACCCATCTTTTTTTCATTATGACTTTTTTTTAATTACAAGATCATTCTATTGGGGGCTCTTACAGCTCTCTTAACCATACATACATCAATCATATCAAGCACATTTGTACATATGTGGCCAAAATAATTTTCCAGACATTGACTCTCTACTGAGCCCTTGGTGTTAGCTCCTTTTTTCCTCTCCCCTTTCCCAAAACGACTCATAAGTACACAGATAATTGTCTCTGATCATTAAATGCAACCTTGCACTTCAATTAAATTTGTCACTGAATCTAGGTAATCCTTTGGATTGATATCACATGAAGAAGTCCTGGTAGAACCATAGGTAAGCATCAGCTGTTCAATGAAAGGTGGTGGTTCTGAGGCACCAGCCACTCCCCAGGAGAAAGAAGGGCAGTGTGTGTCCTTTTCAGCCTGTGGGGCAGTTCAACTCTGTCTGTGCCCGCATTGACATGATGACAGGCAACAGCATGGAATTAGTTTATAACTAACACTGGTGTATTGTTGAGGGTTTTCTTTAGAGCTAAAATAAAGAACCATAACTTTCTCTTGAATGTAGAAAGCTAAATGGATGTGTTCACAGATAGAATATCCAGAATCCTGATCTTTACACTGCCTACTTTCGGCTTGCAAGGAGAGTTTGTGATGCAGTGGTTAAAGCCCACCACCAACAGAAAGGTAGACCATTCAAATTCACTATCCACTCCACCAGATAAGGGGAAGGGGGGATGATGAAATAAAAGCGCTGAACAGAAAACTTCAACAAGCAGCCTAAGAAGACAAAACAAAGAACAATAATGAAATATGCAAGCACTTGGAGTAGGAAACCAAAAGGGAAGTATTCACTCAGCAATCTCAAACTAAAAGCATTAAAGAAAATATTAGTCTCAAGCTGAAATATTGAATGATCCAATGGGAAAATTACTGAATGATGCAAGAAGCATCAAAACAAGATGGAAAGAATATACAGAGGCATTTTACCAAAAAGAATGGGTCAATGGTCCACCACTTCAAAAGATAGCATATAGACAAGAATCATATCCTGTCAAGAACCATGCTATATGCTAACCACAAGTACACAGGTAGTTGTCTGAAAAAAGAAATCTGAGTTGGACTGAAGATATTAGCTGAAGAAATGGTTCCAGGAATTGAATCCCAATTAAAAGGTCTCAACAAGCTAATGAAACACTGGAAGCATTCTCCATTGATTACAAGAAGTTTGGAAGATATCCACTTTTCCGATTGACTGGAAATCCCAGAAGACTTCATTGTATTCCTCTGGAACCTATATATAGACCAGGAGGCAATCATTCAAACAGAACCATGGAACACTGGATAGTTTAGAATCAGGAAAAATATGCGTCATGGGTGCATCCTTCCACCATACTTATTCAATCTCTGTGCTGAGAAAGAAATGAATAGGCTTAACTGTACAAAGTAAAAGGATCATGTTGGGGGCTGGTGGCCGCCCAGGCCAGGATTATGGACGTAGCCAAACTTAGCAGTTTCCTTATTGCATCAGCCGCCCTGAGACCCCGCCCTGAGACCCCTGGCTGCTGCAATTCCCTGATAGCCTGAAGTAACTGACCTTTACTGCCATTAGGCGTTACACTGAATGCTCATTGGTTTAAAAGCACACCGTATTT
>PVJH01043443.1:0-13550 GCA_004026705.1 Nesogale talazaci | reverse complement strand
TGCGGAAGAGGCGACGCAAGGCGCGCTCCGTGCAGGCGGCCGCCTGCCTCTCGAAGTCGTCCTCGGAGATGCGCTGGCAGAAACTCACGGTCTGAGGGAACTCGTGGTCGAATTCGTCCAAGGTCTCCATCGCCGGGGCCCCCGGGGCGGCGGGCACCCCGACGTGGCTCACGGTGGGCGGAGGGGCCTCTGGAAGGGCAGCACACGGGGAGCTGAGGGCCCGTCGAGGGGCAGGAAGGCTGAAGAGTCCCGCTCTCCCCACCAGGGGCCGCGCGCCGGACCTAGGTTCCCTCAGCATCTGTAACCATCACGCCTGCAAACCGGCTTCAGCCAATCACCGCGGAGACCGGAAGAGGGAAGCCAATCGTCCAGGGGGGCAGGGGCGGGACCAGCGCCCAGGAGCCAGTCGCTGAGCGATAGCCCCACGTGACAATGCCTGCGTTCTGGGCATGCGCCCTCATGTCTTCGAAGGCTTGCCCTGGTGAAGGATCTTGCGCAGTGTGTAGTGGGGCTGGCGGCTGTCTCGCCCACCTCGGATGGGGACCTCTCCCAGCTTCTCCCTTGACCCCAAAACTTCAGAGTTCCCGCACTTCTCCACGGCCCCTCTCTGCCCTACCCACTCCGTTTCTTACACATGTTTCTTGGGCCTATACTGGCAGAGGAGGGGAGAGACCTGGTGGCCCACTGGGTTAAGCGTTGGGCTGCTAACTGAAAGGTCGATGGTTCAAACCCACCAGTCACTCTACCAGAGAGAGATGAGGCTGTCTGCCCCCATAATGGCTTTTGTCCAGGTTTTTTCGGTTGTTTTTCGGAAACTTATTCTAAAGTGTATAAAATTGAGTTCCAGTTTAGGATATAAATACTATATTTACATTTAAATACTATATATAGTCTTAATACATTTCACTTGTCCTGGAATCAGTTCCAACTCATAGTGCCCCAACTCATAGTTCCAACTCATAGTGAGTAGATAGAACCTCATTGGCAGAGTAGTCTCTACACTTGATCTTAGCCAAAAGGCCGAGAAGCGATTGGCAGAGTAGTTTCTTACTTTAAAAATAAAACAAAATATATAAATTTGGGGGGTATCACTGCCCTCTGGTGGTGGCAGTAGGAGGCCCAGCCTTTGCTCCCATAGAGCCGCTGCTGGAATTGAACCTCCATCCCAGTGGGCCCCGGTCCCGCACACAACCACTACGCCACCGGGGCTCAGCCCCCAAATAAATAAAATTTAAAAATAAACCTAAGAACATTTTATTGGTACTTTGTCCATAAATCATTCAGGCATATTAAATATAGTTCAGGCATATTAAAAAATTAATATTTGTTCATGGAAAATAAAGAGACTTGTCTCTAGAGACCCTCTGGGGCAGTTCTATCTGTTCTGGAGGATCACTCTGGGTCACAGTGAGCTGACAGGCAGTGAGTTTATCCTGGTGGCAGCCTCTTCATCCACATCTCCAGTCCTTCCTCAGTATCCTGAGGGTCTTACTTACCCACTCCCTCCTCCTACATCCTTAAAATCATTGTTATGTAGGTTTTCCTCTTTTTCGCTGACTTTCAACCAAGCCTAATGTTCTTCAGGGATTGACCGCTCCTGGTACAAATGTCGCAAGGACACAAGACAAACTCATGCCATCCTCTCTTCTAAGGAGCAGTCTGCCCATACTTCCTCCAAGCCAGATGCCACGTGTCAGAATACAACTGTGCCACACAGGGTTAACAGGGGCTGAGTTTTTTGAAGCATATCACCAGGCCTTTTATCCGAGGGGCCTATGTATAGATTTGAACCCACAATCTTTCATAGCATGCACTTTTTCTTTTATTAAAAAAAAATCATTGTATTAGGGGCTCTTACAAATTGTTTTTTTTTTTTTTGGTTTGTTTTCTGGAGGTTTTTTTTGGCATCGCTGCCCTCTGGTGGTGGGAGTAGGAGGCCCAGCCTTTGTTCCTGTGGAGCTGGAATTGAACCTCCATCCCAGGGGGCTGCAGTCCCGCGCACAACCACTACGCCACCGGGGCTCAGCCCTCTTACAGATTTTATGATAATCCATCATTCAGTTGTATCAAGCACATTTGTGCATTTGTTGTCATCAACATTTCCAAAATGTTTTCTTTCTCCTTGAGCCCTTGGTATCAGCTCCTAATTTTTCCCCTTTATCCCTCCTGAAAACTTGAAATATGCACCTTTTCAGTACAGGACAGATGGGGGGGTGGGAGGATGGGAGGCAGGTCATTCGGCAGTCTGTGCTGGCATTACACTGGCTAGTGCTAGTCTATCTTAACATGACTGAATGAACGAATGGCATGATATGTGGAGTACGTCCTAATAAAATGGTTTGACGACAGTTGACTCTCTTCCAGTGGATTCTGACTCGTCGTCACCCTCCGGGACTGAGCAGAACTGCCCCTGTGTGTTTCTGAGACTCATTTTCCAGGAGTCGAAAGCCTCATCTCTCTCCCACGGAGCTGCGGGTAGTTTGGAAGTGCTGACCCCGTGGCTAGCGGCCCAATGTGTAACTACTAGGCCATTAGGGCCCCTGCTTATTCCAGGTACTTGCTGAACCACTCTCTGCCTTCTTGATGCCATCTCATAACAATCCTCTACGACAGGGTAGAACTGTCCTTATGATAAAGTGACCAGATATCCCGCTTTTTCACAATTTAACAGGCTGAGCCCTGGTGGCTTAGTGGTAGTTCGCGGGACTGCAGCCCACCGGGTTGACAGTTCAAATCCAGCAGCAAGGCTGGGCTTGCTACTCCCACCAGGGTAGTGATGCCACAAAACAAAACAAAAGTTTTTAAAAATTACCACAAATACATTACTTTTTTTGTTTTTGTTTTAACGTAAGTATATTACAATACTATTTTTGTGTTCAATGAAAATTTTTGTCGCTCCATATAGACCAAATTTTAAATCAAGAACCCCTCCCCTCCCCTGCCCCTGGTCAATGGTGTCCCACTTAAAATCTGGCCACTTGACCCTATGAGCTTCTAAGACTATATGACTGTTTATGAGAGCAGACAGCCTCGTCTTTCTCCTGCCAAGAAGCTGGTGGTTTCAAAGTGGTGAGTTTGTTGGCCCAAGCCCACTAGGTCCTTAGGACTCCTACTTAATTCAGGAAGAAACTGATCCAGAGACTTATTTGAGACAAACGTAGTGCTCTGAATTTAAGGTATAATACTGTCCCCTCCTCTGGGTAAAAGAGACTACATTAGACTTTTAAAATTTTAAGACAGTCCTTGCTCCTGGCTAAAGGGGCCCACATGGTGTAGGAGTTATGAGTGGGGCCACTAAGCACAAGATCCGCTTGTGAAACCACCAGCTACTCCTGGGGAGAGAGATGAGACCTTGTACTCCTGTAAAGACTCACGGGGCTGAGCCCTGTGGCCTAAGTGGTTGAGTGCAGGACTGCGGCCCGTGGGCTTGGCGGTTCAAATCCAGCAATGGCTCTCGGGAGCAGCACTGGGTAGCGCCCACAACCACCAGAGGCAGTGATGCCCCTCCTCAAACAAACAAACAAACAAACAAACAAACAAACAAAAAGACTCACGGTTTCAGAAACCCATAGGAGCAGTTTCACCCTGTCCTAAAAGTCGGTGCTCAGAGTTAGTATTGACTGAATTGCGGTGAGTTGTTTGTTTTTGCCCCCAGCCACCCAGCACTTCCTTACACAGCCACTTGTGTAAAGACAGATCTTAAGAACCCAGGTGCTATTCTTTTTCATAGCCGGACACTACCAGGTTTCTTCACCTGTTCTTGGCTTCTCACGATGAAAGAATTCACGCTGAAGCCAGGTTTATAATCCAACTAGGTTTTGATGAAGGGCAGGACAAGTTTCAGGGTTCACATAACAAGTTTCAGGGGCTCATAACTGGGTCTGAAGAACCACGTGGAGGAGTACCCACACATGCAGATCTTGGGGATCCCAAGAGGCCAGAAGCCCAAGAACCCCAGAGGCTGAAAGCAGGTGGGCCAAAGGGCTGTGGGCCCTGAGTAGGCCCAGAGTGGGCACCTGTGCACCCACGGGGGGGGGGGAGGGAGACCCTGCCCCTCTACCTGCCTCTGACCAGGCACCAGGTAAGAGTGCATCCCAGAGCGTGCTCCCCACCTCTATTCTAGCCCACCCCCTGAGTGGGGGAAGGCGTGGTCAATAGTGTTGATTGACCCCATTGACTGAGTTAGGCCCACTTGGCTGATGTCATGAGCCTGGGCCTCTTTTGGCCCACCTCGTTGGTACCTCCCACCTGGCTGGGGGTGGGGTATGTACGCATGAGTGTGAGCATGCTCAGTTTGGGGTCTTCATAGGTGCCTCATGGTTGCCTGGATTCCAACCTCCTCTATGGGGGCCTGTGCAGGCATGGAAGGAACAACCCCCTCTCCCTGAGCTAGCTCCCCCACAATAGGGGTGTTTGAGCTGTAGGTTCAAAGGAAAGCTTCCATTCCACATATTTGCAACTGAGCTGGTTTGGGGTCATTTTAGAAGCTTTCCACTGAGGCTGCCTGAGGCGCGCTGGTGGCACAGTGATTACAAGTCAGGCTACCAATTTCAAGGTCAGCAGTTTGAAAACACCTACCGGTCCACGGGAGAAAGACGAGGCGTTCTACTTCAGTAAAGAATTAGTCTCAAAAACTTACAAGGGCAGTTCTACCGTCCTAAAGGGCCACTATGAGTATCAACTCTGTGACAGAGGGAGGCACTTAAGCATTTGTTAACTTTACTAATCAAAACTTCCAACTGGAGAGAAATGAGGAAAATAGGTGCAGAGACTAGGTCCCAAAAACACTTGCGCTGAGCCCCAGTGGCACAGTGGTTGTGTGCGGGACTGGGACCCACAGAGTTGGCAGTTCAAATCCAGCAGCAGCTCTCCAGGAGCAAGGCTGGGCTTCCTACTCCCACCAGGGCAGTGATGCGGGGGTGGGGGGGGGGGAAACCCACAAGCACTTGCAGAGTATAAAAGAACCATAAGAACCCTTATTCTACTCAGTGACTAATGTCAGTTGCCGACGATTTTTGAATGGGTTCTGATTGGCGTGGTGGGTTCTACATTGGACTGCTAACTGCAAGGTCAGCAATTCAAAGCCATCCTTGCCACTTGCAGTCTGGGACACTCACCGGGCCAATTGTCCCGTGCCCTAACCTATAGGACTGCTATCAGTCAGTCGTGACTCAACACCAGAGAATTGGGTTTGGGGCTTGCTATGACTGTCTCTTGCAAGAGTTGTTTGGGCCGGGTCACAACTGGAAGCCCCCAGGACCAGGCAGCCCCTTGCACCCCTTTGCACCAGCCTCACAAGAAGGAGATGAACAACTTGCTGGACTTTGTAACCCCTGCCTCTGGCATCTTACAGAGCTTATCTCCCCAGGGAGGGCACAGCTTCTACCTGGGCAAGGCAAGGAGCTCCCCCCTTTAACAAGTATGAAAAAAGAGATGATTTGCCCACAGGTCATCTTCCAACCCGAAACTTGGAAACGCAGCACAAGAAACCTTCCTTTTCTTTCATCAGCCTACATGCCTGTGGCTCAAACCCTATATATATCCCACCATCCGAATACCGGGGCGGCTTCCCTGGCCTAACTCTCAGGCCTCGGGACTTGCCCTGTCAAGATGCTCCTGTCTCTCTCTCTCTCTCTCTCTCTCTCTCTCTCTCTCTCTCTCTCTCTCTCTCCTGTCCCTTTCCTTCCCCAAAGCCCTTCCCTACCTCCAATAAAGTATATCTTTGTTTTGCACTCCTAACGGAGCCCTATCTCCTTCCTGCAGCTCTGTCTCAACCACTCAAAGGTAAAATCTAAAATCCAGGTAGTCTAAAGTTAGGAGACCTGGATTACCAAAAGCAGAGAAGAAATACAGGGGTAAAACAAAACAAAACAAAACTTGATTAGCAACATAATACAAAGTGGATTCTCCCTCTGGGGAGCTACAAAAAGCATGTTAAACATTTGGGGGTTTGTTTCCCCCACCCCGACCTCCCAAAAAAGGGCAAAGCATTTACCCACCAACGGAAATCAAAGTCACCTTCGCAGAGACAAATCTCCTCCCCTCCTCTGCTCATGAATTTCCAAGGAAATTCACTCACCCCTTAATCCAATTAGTGTGACTACTGAACAAAGGGATTTGGTCCTTCCCCCAAACTCCCAAACGGAAACACACCTCAAATTGAGGTGAGAGTTTGTTTGAAAGTTTCTGAAGACTGGGATCAAGGGATGGCTCAAAGACTAGATCAAGGGATTATTTGAATGAGACAGACACAGTGTAAGGTTATTTTAGAGATTAGATTAAAAATGATTACTGACCTAAACGCAAAGGGTGAATCGGGTTTGCCTGGATTTGTTGGCTTGATCGTGTTCACTGTTCAGAGCAAAGCGGGCTTTGAGCTTTCTGAACCAATGCTCAAATTCAAAAACAGCTTTTAGACATCCATTTTTTTTTGTTTTTTTGAAGACTTAGATTTTTTTGTTTGTGGGTTTTTTTTGGGGGCACCGCAGCCCTCTGGTGGCCGTGGGAGCTACCTAGTACTGCTCCTGAGAGCCGCCACTGGATTTGAACCGCCAACCCCCAAAAAGATTTTAAAAAGCAAATAGCCCGTTTTCATAAAAGTCAGAGGTAACAGAAAAATTAACAATATTAGGGGCTGAGCCCCGGTGGCATAGTGGTTGTGCGCGGGACTGCGGCCCACTGGGACCGAGGTTCAATTCCAGCAGTGGGGCTGGGCCTCCTACTCCCACCACTGGAGAGCAATGATGCCCCCCCCCTCGCAAAAAAACAACAACAACAAAAAACAATATTAGAACAAATGTCTGAAAACAGTCCATAACATCAAGCCCTAAAGACCTCGGTTTCAAGAATAGTGTCATGAGGTGTTGGTCTATGTCTAAGTAACAGCAATAGCTGCTAAAATAAGTAAAAAACAAAAAACAAAAAACTTTCTGTTATCGAGTTAATTTCAACTCAAAGTGACCGAATAGAGAGGCTCCCTTCAATAAAACCTCCGGTTGGAAAGCCACAAGAACCCTGAAATATTCATCTCTTTTTTTGGGGGGGGTGAGGGAGGCATCACTGCCCTGGTGGGAGTAGGAAGGCTCCCAGGGGCTGGGGTCACTACTGGGGGAGAGTGCCTGGTGATTCCGGCGGCCCGGCCTGGAGTTCCTCTTTCCCAGCAGAGAGTGCGCTGAGCAGGGGGAGGGGCCGACCTGCGGAGGAGGGAGAAGGGGGGCTTTCTCGCAGAGGGGTGATCCCCAAATCAGGTCCCGGGCTCTTTGACAATAGCATCCCACGGCTTCGCAACCCACAGGAGGGCAAGCTTATTAGGGCACCAGACGCCAAAAGGGGGGGGGGGGCGGCAGCTTCTCAGACACCCCCATGGAGAGAGGGCGGGAAGTTCAAACACGGTGAAGTCTAGAAGATGCAGGCTGCGGAAGAGACGTGAAGAGGGTCCCAGGAGTGATGTCTTCCCCGGGTACAGGGTCCCTTTGAGGTCAAGAGGGGACCTGGACGGGACTACATGGGTCACACGATGCGGGGAGGGGAGTGGACGGGCGGGCAAAGCCTGAGAGCCTCACTCTGGCCGAAGTCTGAGTCCACGCGCGGGGCGGAGGACAGGTGACAGATGCAGCCAGGTCACTCGCACCCCCGACCTGGCCCAAGACACTGAGTGAGGTCCACCCGGGTGCTGTGCCCTTGCCAGGCTCAAACCCCCAGCCGGGGCCCCTCTCTTGGGGTTGGCCGGAGCAGGGTCTTGCCCAGCCGTGCCCCCGGGCGCCTGGCGCTGCAGCCCCCAGACCTCGTGGCTCCAGGGGGCCGCGGGCTGCGTCTCTAACTCGCTGACAGGCGGCCGAGCTGGCGGCCGTGCTCATTAGCATAGCGCTCGGCTCATTGGTCAGCTCCGCCGCCCAGCGCAAACTCCGCGCGCCTATTGGCTGAACACGGAGCGATTTCAAACCCGCCTCTGAACTGGCCGCCGGTTCCTTGGTTTTAACAATGAACTCCAGGAACGCGCTCTCCCCATTCATAACTTATCAAAGTGTTGCCCGCCTTTTCTCGGCGCCAATGTCCCTCAGCATTCCGAGGGCGCGGGCAAGAACTGTGGGAAGCTGGGCAGAGGGCGCCGTGGCCCCATTCTCGGCTTCCGCTGGCTCCCTGCCGGGTTTCCGCAGAGCAGACTTCGGGAAGTCCCCCTCACCACTGTCGTGCCTTTGGGGCCTGAGTGTAGCTTGCCAGGGGTGACCAGGGTGTGGATGGTCTGAGGAGACCCATCCTGGGATCTCGTGTAGTGCAGTGCATCAGCGGGAAAGGTGGGAAGAGGGTCCCTTTGCAGAGAGGCATTCATTGACGCTTACACACCTGGGGTCTTGGTGGGGAGGGGCTGAGCGTTAGGGAAAAAGCAAAATGGAAACAGGAGACACCAGGAGGAAGTGGTGTGGTAGTTATATAATCTGTTCTTGTGGCAGTCACGGAATCTGGTGTCCATTCGAGGATTCAGAGTGTAGGGGTGGAGTCTAGCCCGTCAGTCTGGAGAGAGCCAATGAGATGTCTGTGTGGGCCTGGCCCTCTCCTGGGAATCAGGGAAATGTGGTCGGATTTATGGCATTGAACGTACTGGGTTGGGATGTTTTCTCGATGTACAGTCGCTCTTGTATGTAAACCTCTTTTTTTAATGATTTTATTGGGGGCTCTTACATCTCATAACATTCCATACAACATTTGTATCAAGCATATTTGTACGCATGTTGCCGTCTTCGTTTCCAAATATTTTCTGAGTCCTTGGTGTAAGCTCCTCTTTCCCCCTCCTTTTTAAAAAATAAATAATTTTGATGGGGGGGGTTTTAAACCTCTTTCTTTTTGTGTTTTTTGTTTTGTTTTGTTTTGAACCTCTTTCTTATACACATAAAAGTTTCTATGAATTTCTCTAGTCTACCTGGACTAACACAGTTGTCACTATGAGAGGATTAAGATTGGAGGTTAGCTTGTCAATCAGGTTGCAACTCGATGACCTCATTCGGAGGCTTGCTGGAGGCAGGATGCCGACTGACTCCCTGCTAGACATCTCTTTTGAGAATACACATGAAGAGAGGCTGATGAAGCCAGACTTCCGGAGCTGGAGAAGCCCCATGGAGATCCCTGCCAGCGCTGAAATGCTTACAGTGCTCCTGGATCCACAAGATTTCACACCCACTGGTCTGTGATCTTTCTGCTTTTGGTGTGTCCTTGCATGTGTTTTGTGAGTCTGAAGAAGTCTTTATCAATTGGTATCGAACATATGGGCTGATATTGGACTCATGGACTTGATTTGGACTGGGCTGGGATGCTTTTTTTTAAAGTACAGTTATTCCTTATATAACTCTTCTTAGACACGTAAGAGTGTCTCTGAATTTGTTTCTCTCGTTGCCCCAGACTAACACAAGTGGGATGAGGGGTGGTCCATTGAGTGGATGGTGATCCATGAAATGAAGCCAAATGTGTCTTAAGTGTTGCATGGAAACCTAAGATCTGCTCGGGAAACCTTCACCCAATTTACACAATTGAAAGTTTAAAAATAAATAAAAGTGAAAAGAAGATAAGGAGACATTTGGCAGTGAAATGTCCAGGAGAGGGTCTGCGTTTCAGCAGAGTGGAAGGGATGACCCATCACCCTACCAACTTCTTAGGGCTCACTATTAACAAGAGTTTTTTTCACCACTGTTCTTATTGCTTACTAAAGTCAGTTGATTTCGCACATGTAGGGCACTCTGCCCATGTGGTTCCATTTGCCCTCCACTTGCCACTCTGTGTGTTCTGGGATTTGGGGAAGCAGCATTCCTTGTCTCTGGGAGATTAGTCCAGCCCCACCTTCCTACACATAACGTACCCTGGAGATGATAATTACTCAAGGCAATCTCCACCATTGCCTCTAGGGGTCACTGCCACACCAACAAAACTAAACGTACCTTCCTGTCAAAAACAAACTGCTTTTCTTCCCTGGTTTTTTTCAAAGTTGATGGGGTTTTTTTTCTTTCTTACTCATTATTTGTATTTTTTGTCTTTATTGTTATTAATATTATTACTTTAGCCTTACCACCTTATTTTGATTTTGTTTTTTATTGTGTCTGTTGGGTTTCCTAATTTGTGAAGGAGTGGATGCTTAGTGAAAATAACTGATACAAGGGGCGATGGTGGATGAGGGGTGGGAAGTGGGTGAGAGGGAAGAAAAGGGGGTTTAGGTAGTAAACGGTGAAGGTGGGAGGGGAAGGGAACACTAGAACTGACTGGACTGACAACTCATTTTAAAGGCGATTTAACCATGGGGGTGGGGATGGGATGAACTAAGATGGATGTGGTAGTGATTGTATGATTCTTCTTGATAAGATGGAACGATTGTATTACATGACGTGTAAATCTCGTGCCAATAAAACCGTTGGGAGAAAAGGAAATAAATAAAAGCCCATTGGCCTCAATGGTTCAGCTTCCCGGTGACCAGATTAGAAGGATTCAAACCAGCAACCATATTTAGCTTGTTACCCATCAGTGTGGAGCTGGTTCTGACCCACAGAGACCCTGTAGGCCAGAGTAGAACTTTGGCATCCTTCCCAGCTGAGCAGAGGGTCAGGACCAGGCGTCTTCAAACTACGGCCCTCGGGCCACATGCGGCCCACCAAGGACTTTTATCCAGCCGCCGGGTGTTTTTGCCGCCACTGCCTGTCCTGCTTAGCAGCTGACGCATCCCCGGGCCCGCAGTGAATTTGTTCATAGTTTTGTTTTTTTAATAGTCCGGCCCTTCGACAGTCTGCAGGGCAGTGAACTGGCCTTCTGTTTAAAAAGTTTGAGAACCCCTGGTCGGGGCCATAGAAGACCGGCCTCCACTTGATACACGGACCCATGGCATACCAACCACCGTGGTGGGGCGGGTCCAAGCCCAGGTAGTGTTTCCTCCTGTGGTACATGGGGGCGCTCGGAACTGAAACCCCTCCAAGTCACCCCACAACAGAAGCCTGTGCTGCGAAGCTCCGGGAGGAGAACACTGCTCACATTGCCTTCCTTCAGGGCATCTTTCCAAGTCTCATTACCTTAAAGCATCAGGGAAGGAGCCCACGTGCCCAGGCAGGCTGGGGCTGGTGGGAGCTGCCATGTGCACAGAGAGTGAGGGAAGCTGTGATGCTAATTTCTGCAGGTGGGCTGAGTCCTGATGTGACAGTCTCCTAATCTGGTGTCATGTGAGGATTAAGAGTATAGGGGTGAGGGCTGAGCCCCGGTGGCATAGTGGTTGTGCGCGGCACTGCGGCCCACTGGGACGGAGGTTCAATTCCTGCTCACAGGAGCAAAGGCTGGGCCTCCTACTCCCACCACCTGAGGGCAGTGATGCCTTAAAAAAAAAAAGAGTATAGGGGTGGAGTCTAGCCTGTCACTCTGGAGATACCCAATAAGACCTCTGTGTGGGCATGGCCTTCTCCTGAGAATTCTGGGAAATGTGGTAATTTCTTCTTGGAGACAGAGACACTCTCTCCCGGTTCTATTGGAGACTTTCAAGTCTCGTGGAGACTTTCTATTGACAATGCTCACTGCCTGAGAGACTCGACTGACAAGGCTGGCCCCCTGTGAGACATCCCCGAGGAGAAGCCACATGGATCTACCCAGATGCAGCCAGAACCCTGGACCGAGAGAAGCCCCGTGGAGACCCCTGCCAGTGCTGAGATGCTGACACCACCACGGGACCCAAAGACTTTCTACATAATGGCTTGTGATTGTACTGCATTTGGTGTCCTTGCATGTGTTTCATGAGTCTGAAGGACTTTGTAGATTGCTGTCAGACAGATGGGCTAATATAGGGCTTAAGGACTTGATTTGGACTGGATTGTTTTCAATGTACAATTACCCTTGATATAAAACTCTCTCATATACATATGCGTGTTTATGAATTTGTTTCTCTAGTCTACCCAGACTTACATATCTGACTATCCCACGATCAGCAGCAGGTGTCAAGATTGTGGCCTGGGGAGTGCAGGGCCTCACTCCTGCCACACAGCTGGCATAGGGGAGCTCCCACACAGCCTTTCCTGGGGCCCAGAACCTTAAGGTCATGAAGTCGTGAAGGTCAGGAGCTGGGATCACTTGCTGTCTTTAGATTTTATGTCAACTTGCACCTGTGTGAAAGTATAGACGTGGAGTTCAACCTATCAATCAGGGCAGTCTGAAGAGCCTCCCTTGGGGAGGCCAGAACTGAGAACTTCTCCCTCTCTCTCTCTGCTTCTCCCCCTTCCTCCTTGCTGGGACTCCATCTGCCTCCAGAGAAGCCCCGTGAGGGAGCCAACCTTAGGCTGTCAGTCCTGCCATGCTCCCACCCCTCTTGAAGCCATGTGACTCTGTGCCCACTGGCCTGTGATCTGCTTCCAGCTTCACACACCATGCGTGTCATTGGCCTGCAGGTACGTGAGTCTGAAGACAGCCCCGGCTAGCATCTGACCTAGGGACTTGAGTTAGACTGCCCTGGGCGGCCTTCTTGATGTGATGAGCCTTGATAGAAAGTTCTTTCTTGAGGCCCTGGGTGACACAAATGGTTAAGCACTTGGGCACTAACTGAGTAGAAAGTTGTTGCTCAGACGTCTATGAGCCTCACTGGTTTTGTTTCTCCAGGCAACCCGGCCAAACACACTTGGAATCAGTAATCAGAGTGTCCATGGTATCTGGAAGATTCTGCTGACTCACCTTGGGTGTGTCATGCATCGATTTGCGCTCTACCCCCAAGAAAATATCTGTTGGAGTGCTGACTCCTATCCCTGTGGATATAATTCTATTTAAGACTGCAGTTTCCTTTAAAGGGCCATAGCAAGGGGCTCCAAAGAGCTCGTGGTAAAAATAGCATGGAAAGATCGAAAATGTCCAACAACTTGGTGAAGTCCGCCGGCAATCAGGCAGGGCGTGTCCCTCAACTGTTGGGCTATAAGGGGGAGCAGAGGCACAGTCATGCAAGCAACAACCGGGGAGACAGCTGCTGGGCTAGCTAAAGTTCATCAAGGAACTGAGGGTCACTGGGAGAGGAAAGACCTTCTACCAGAGCTGACGAGAGAGGGCCCCTTCTCCGCACTGGAGCCACGGTCATTGCCAATCCAACTGTGGCAGTCATGTAATTGTGTCGATTTTAGGATTGGGACTGTAGGGGTGGAGTCTAGCCTCTCAATCTGGAGATGGCCAATGAGACCTCTGTGTGGGCATGGCTTTCTCCTGAGATTGGGAGACTCACAAAACTAAGTCCTGGGAGGCATTGCAGCCGACAAGACATATGGCGGCATGTTGACAGACCCTGAGCCCTGGAGACTGGAGCAGCTGAGACCCCTGCCAGTGCTGAGATGCTTCTACCACCACTGGACACACAAGACTCTGCCCCCCACTGGCCTGTGATTGTCCTGGTGCCATTCCATGTGCTTTGTGAGTCTGAAGAGGCCTTGTGGATTTGTATCGGGCATATGGGCTAATATTGGACTTATGACCTTGAACTGAACTGGGTTGAGATGCTTTCTCAATGTTCCATTCCTCTTGTATATAAGCCTCTCATATATATATATATATATATATATATA
>PVJH01043442.1:0-13590 GCA_004026705.1 Nesogale talazaci | reverse complement strand
AAGCTTGAAACGATGCTGTGTTTGCTAATATATTTCTCTACTTCATCTGGTGGAGAAAAGAATCTGTCCTTTTGTGGACTCCTCTTGCAATATGAACCAGAATTGAAATGGTAAGTATTAGAGAATCACAGAGGATCAAGGAGTTTTATATGGTCTCGTCTCTAAACAGAGGGTTACCTTCACAATATATCTCAATGCTGAAAATCCCTGGATGGAGCAAATGATTGACATGCATGGCTGCTAACCAAAAGTTGGAGGTTCAGGTCCACCCAGAAATATGTCAGAAGAAAGGCACGGTGATTGGTTTTTTTTTTTTTTTTAATTGGCCACTGAAAATCATAAGGAGCACAATTCTATTCTATTTGTGGCAGTTATGTGCTTACGTTAATTTTATGATTGAAATGTAAAGGTGGAGTCTGTTGATCTGGAGATAGCCATTGAGTAGCCAATGAGGCCTCTATGTGGACATGGCTTTCTCCTGAGACTTCTGGGAAATCTCCCGATATTTCCCTCGTGAAGAAGAGAAGCTATCTCCCCCAGTTGTTGGCAGTTAGTCTCAGAGACGAAGAATCATGGAAAAGACAAGCTGACAGTGTCCGAGAAACTGGAGGAGCTATCGAAGAGACCACACGGCCTTGCCCTGATGGAGCCAGACCTCTGAAGCTAGAGTGGCATGCTGTTGATGGACCCTGAGCCCTGGAAGTGAGGAGCCATGGGGAGACCTCTGCCAGCACCGGGACTCTGTACCCACTGACCTGGGACTTCGTGAGTCAGAAGGAGACTTTATAGACTGATATCGGGCATATGGGTTAATATTGGACTTATGACTTTGTACTGGACTGGATTGGGATGCTTTCTTAAAGTCCTATTTCTCTTACATATAAACCTTTTCCTTATATCTATATGCGTGTCTATGAAATTTGTTTCTCTAGTCTACCTGGACTAACACACTATTAGTCAGAATTGATTTCAGGGCAACTGGTGTATCTTAGTCTGAGTTCTTTAGGAAAGCAAACTCAATGATGCTTGAATGTGTATGTATATGTAGAGAGATTTCTATCAAGAAATGGCTCATGCAGTTGTAGAAGTGGGTAAATCCAGTCCAGTTCAAGTCCATGGCCCATATGTAAGTTGAAGGCTTCTCTGACACTTGTCAGTACAAAGGCTGATGAACAGGAAGCAAGAGGATGATTTAGAAAGATCATAGACTGGCTGATTCCACACAGAATGAATCCAAAGTTGTCTGAATGCCTACAAAGATGACAGTTCACAGATGGCTCTTGAAATTGGCAAGTGATATAAGGGAAGTCAACAAAACACATGCAGGACACAAATTCATTCAGTCACAGATTCAATTAATACTAAGAGTAGGCTCCCCCCAAAATAAAACCACCTTCAATCCTATCAAGTCTGTGATTACAAATTCCCCACAGCTGTTGGGCTGTTTCACAGAAGACCCTATTATAGAGTTGACCACACTCTGCTAGACCATATCATGGGACTATCCTGGCCCACCCAACTTGACATAAAACCTAACAACTACATTGTGGATATATATTTTAGTGTGCATGATAAAAATTTGAAACATGTATGTACCTGTGAAGTTAGCACTGCACTCAAAATCAAGTAACATTACTGATGTACTCAAAACCATCCGAGTTGATGAACTCAAATGAAATCCACCCCATGCCTAATAATATAAAATTTTTAAAAGAGTCATAGGAAAGATATATACAGATACCCATGTTCACCACAGCATAATCCACAAATACAAGATAATGGGAACGATCTGAATGCTCACAAGAGGAAGAATGAAGAAACAAGAACAAAAGGAAATACTAGATATTGCTGAAGAATAATCATGAAACTGTGAAACAACCCATATAAAGGAGGAACCTGGAGAATATTAGGCTGAAATAAATTAGTGCATAACAAAAAGACAAATCTTTTTAGATCACTGCTGTAAAGGAAAACATAAAGACAAAGCTATAACTAAAGAAACAGAATGATGGTTGGAAAGGGCAGAGAAGGAAAAGTGAAACAGTAGACTAGAGAGTAGACAGATGTTAACTTTTTTTTATTTCTTGGAGTTCAAATAAGTCATTAGTCTTGCACAATTCTATCTTGTGATCTGAAGCTTTGTTTCTGTCACCAAGACAACATTTTCTCACTTCCTCCTTGTTTCCAACATTTGCATTCCAATTGCCAGTAATTATCAATTACCTTTGATAGTTTGAAAGTTTTATTTGTATATTGTTCACTTATCTTATAATTCAATATATGATTCTTCATATTTGATTTGTGTATGTTTATTAATTCTCCATATTGAGTAAAACCATACAATCATCACCAAAATGAACTTTACAACATTTTTTTCTTTCTTGTATGCTTACTTCTTAGCTCCCCCATTTCTGCCTCCCAACCTCCCCTGCTATACCTTTCAAGAAAACACTATTCCAGTCTCTATTAAGGTACCTATTCTGCATTATATACACAGAAAAACATACCAAAATTAAAAAAAAGTAAACCACAGAAAAGTCTCAATTGAAAAGAAAGCAGAAAATACCAAAAATTAAAATAAATTTAAAATGGGTCAAAGAGGAGACCGAATGATAAAATTTTAACCAAATATATCTGCCACAATCAAATTTAAAATGTTCTGTGTCTCTGGATGTGAGAGTGATCTGGCTGCAACATCTGTCACCTCCTTGATGGCCAGGGTTGGTTTGACTGATCTGGCTGTCCCCTTCCTCCCCCGCTGCCCCTGTACATCCCTTCCAGCTGCGTGCTCGCTTTAGATGACCTTCCCTGATAGGAGGACTGTCCTTCACTGAAGGGTATACGAGTAGCTGCACTCCCCTACGAGAACCTCTGCACATGTCTACAATGTTCCATGTCTCATAATAAGATTATTGACATCCCTCGATTATGATCAGAGGATATTCATCAGAGGCTTACTCCATGTGCCCATCCTGCATATGGATTTGGGGCTTCCACGGTCATCTATAGCTTTCTGCTGTTCATGATTTAAACTCTGATGCCATGCCCTGATTCAGGTTCTATTATTTACAATTCTTGGATCACACAGGCTGGTACATTTTGTTCATGTTGTCAGAGTTGACACCTTACTTAGATAGATGCCTATTTGAAAACAAGCACTTAAATCCCCAGATGTTATTCTTTCTTATAGGCAGGCACCATCTAGTTTCTTCACCACACTTTGCTATGGCGGACCTCTTCATGAGGCCCAGCATTAGGCAGGGTCCTGTAATAATAATTGTTCCTATATTGGGACTAGAATTAACTTTGACTCTAAAATCCATTAATGCAGCTGTGGTTTATATGTGTCCCTAGTTCATTTTACAGGCATCATTATCATTTTTTTTGTTATAGAATATTCTCAATCATCACCCTGTGGTATAAAGTACTTCTGTTGACAGTGTCTTTAATTTAGCCAAGAGTAAGAAAGGAAAATTATACAAGTATAGACCAGTAACATGTTGGACTGAGAACTGCTTGACTGGTAGTTGTAAACCACCAGGAAATTTTCAGGAGAAAGACTGGGTTTTCAACTCCACTAAACATTTACAGTCTCAAAAACCCACTGCGGGTCGCTATGCGTCTGCATTGATTCAATGGCAGTGAATTTGAACTTTGGTTGGGTTGAACCTCGATACATGAATTATGGACTTGTACAGATTAAACTCTTAAATGACTGGACACTAAACTACACCAAAAAATGAAGGTTTGTTTATATCAGGACAGAACATTCAATAATATTCATCCACAAAGGCTTCAGAACCATGCCTACCAGATGAATATAGGTCATAATAAAGCAAAGAAGACTTAAGATAACACGTATGTATATAGCAGACCTGAACCACCATTTATTGGGCACCCTCAAGGCAAGAGAATCAAACAAAAATCAGCAGTCATCTGCTTCTTCCCACTCTAAGAAGTTTCAGCCTTGAGTCCAAGGATAATAAAGTAAGTCTGAGATAAAGACCATTTCACTTAGTGGAGTTTCAAACTCGAGTCCCTGTGGGACCTACGAAGGATGTTTTGTGCCACAAGAGAACAGACTCTAAAGTCCCGGTGGGCTCTAGCTTATGGCCTGGGTCACCAGGCTAGATGGAAACCAGGTCAAAAGTGTCCAATTAGAAACAAAATGGCAGGCATATTTTCCCCTTGGGTTCTATATAAGTATTATTTAACATTTCTTCTCAATGGGAAGTTGTTCCTTCCTACTTTCTTACCAATAGAAGTATAATTGCCTTCACTGAGCTACACTGCTCACTTCCCCCTACCTTGCATTGAATTTCCACGAAGGTTCACGCGTCATCCTGGTGGGAGCATCTGTTGACTTGTCATGACCCTCGCACAATGTCGTATGGCAGCAATTGAATGGTCTTCTCATTCTTAACCCATCTTGAAAAAGAGCAGCAACAACCCCCCCCCCAAAAAAAAAGCCTGCTAGGATTTTTATTGAAATTACATTAATTCTATATCTACAGATCACTTTGGGGAGAAGAATGTTGAGCTTTCTGATTCGTGAACATAGTAAATCCTCTATTTGTTTCAGTAATGCTTTAAAAAGTTGGGTTTATACATATTTTGTACACTGTCTCTTTGTCACCCCCTTGCCCTCCTTCCACCCTCTTCTCTCACTGTGGCAGTGAAAGCAGATTGTGCGCAGATGCAAGGTTTAAACTGCATTAACATGAAGTCTGACGCAAATTAAAAGACAAGTCGGCAAGAGACGCAAGTGGCTTGAACCGCGATCATGGTAGTGGAGAGCGAAGAAAGTGAGTTAGTTTGAAATTCAATTAGCTTGAACCATCTGAAGTTGCCAAAACCACAGCTTCCTTGAATTACAAAAATGGCAATTTCATATGCTTCAACTTCATATTTTGGAGATGGGATATTCCTACAGAGTAGTGAGTTAAATACAGGCAATTAAGGGAACAAAGGGATCGAGGGTTGACTTTATTCACTGACACGAAGGAATTCAGGGGATGATGATGTCATGACTCAGACTGGAAGACTGAGGGATGAAGAGGCCAGGCAACTTTCTTCTCCCTGATTTTCTCTTTTCTTGTCATTGATCTTTCTCTCCCTCGTCTTTAGCATTCTAGGGGACACGATTATCACAGGGCTACATGCTTACTTTCTAAACTTACGTTCTTCCCACCCTGCTCCCTGTCTGACATTTTAATGACTTCTGCTGACTTTGTTTTTCATGGTTCAGGCACACAGAGAGGATTTTTTTTTCAGTACACAAGTTGAGATTCATGCATAGTCCTTTCATTTTAATGCCATAGCAACATGCCCTTAATTTTTTATTTCTTTGAGCTCAGTCCTCATCTGGAAAGGTTCTGGACCACATTTTCAAGCAATTTGGTGCCTATCATCACAAGGCTTTTGAGTTTATGGAGGAAAGGCTTGGAGCACATGAGTTTATGCTCAAATTACTATCTTAAATGACTCCATGGGGGGTTTTGTCTAGGGGTCACTGAAAGCCAGAGTAGAATGTTTTTCCTTCTCCATTTTATCCCATACCTTGGGGCATGAGGACCATAAATGCAGGTAATGTGTTTTATAGCCAGCTCCTCTCGGTTCATTTTTCATTTCTCCCCCCACCCCCCAATTATGCCCATGAAATCTTACAGAGCTGCCTGTGAACTCCTTCGCCATAGCCCTCTTGGTACACTGGCTGGGAGATCTGCATAGGTGAGCAATAGTACAGGTGGCATCGAGGAGCATAATTCTTCCTGTGATTGGCCAATATCAATGACAGAGTTCAAATGGAACGTGCTGCTTATATGGTAGCAAGGTCTCAGGCATTGGAGTTGTTCAAGATTGTCAAACATCTGCTTCATGAGGGTGGTGGAAATGTATTCACCTGGCAGGGAATCTTTCAAGTTTCCTTTTAACATGCTTTTCCTCTTAACTATTTCATAAATATTTTCTGAGCACCTATGGTGGGCTACGAATTATTGGACATTGAAGGCACAAAATTACACAAGATAGATATGAAGCCCATCTTCTGGGAACTTTGCATTTTGTGACAGTGACAAGCGATAAATATATAATTTTCAATAAGGAGATTACACTAATTTTAGGTGTCAGGTATTGGGCCAGGACTAGTGTGAATGCCTTACATGAATTACTTCAGAGACACCTCTCATTCTTGTAAAAATAAAAAATGAAATGATGATTAAAAAGGGTTACATAAATTATCTAAGCTTACAAGCTGCTGGAGTCTCCAGGATTCCCTGGGTCCATACTTAAAGATTTAGATATGTATTGGTATGGATAGATATAAATATAAACACAAACATATAAACACATATGTCTATATATGTTCTTGTGTAGAGTGAAAGTTTATACAGCAAGTTAGATTTCCCTTCAATAATTCATACACAAATTATTCTGTGACATTGGTTATAATCCCTATAAAATGTAAGCACCTTCCTCATTTCCACATGACCATCCCTTCCATCTTTTTCCCTGACCCTTCTTGCCTTCTCATACAAGAGAATAGCTCCAAAATACAGAAAAAGGCTCCACTGGGCAGCGTTCCCACTAATTGAGCCTTGAGCAATTTACTCTGCGTTAGTGCACCCAGTGGCACGGCCAGGTAAGGTTCTCTCTGGTCACTGAATTTTTTTATAAAAGCAGTTTTGATAAAAACTCCATTTGTTGTGATGTCAAATTTAAGAGAAAAGGGGGCAACTGAAATTTTGTTTCCTGATGTGGAAAAACTGCTGCTTACAAGGACAGTGCTGCAGGAAAACTTTAAGTTAGGAGTGTTTTTACTCATTTCAGAAAAAATCAAATGTCAATTGTTGACAAACCTTGTTCTGGACATCAACCAATTCCCAAAGGGACAAAACTGTCTACTAAATTTGTGCACTTCTGTTCAAAGTCCAACGACAGACCATTGAAGAGATGGGAAAGGTATCTGGACAATTTGGGGGCTCAGTTCAGCGAATTTTAGTGCAAGATTTGAGAATGAGAAGCGTCATTACAAAATTGGTGCCTCAGGTTCTGGACTGGCCAGGAAAGGAACATGGAGGGGAAACATGTTGAGGTTTGAAAGAACAGCTCTGAAGCAACCTGGGTTTTTTTTTTTTCCCCAACCTCAATACTGCTGATGAGACATGGTGCTATTCTTAGAAACTCACCCAAAAATATCTTTTCAAGTGAAATCAAATATACAGACAATGTTCATTTGGTTTTAACGATATGATGGGGATAGAGCATTTGGTGTTCATTCCACCGGGTCAGAGGGCAAATAAAGCTTTCTCATATTGAGAGGTTCTGAAAAGATTATGTAACAGTATGCTACAAAAGAGACCTGATTTGTGGCAGATGGGGGCACTGATTTTGCCACTACAACAATGCACCTGTTCCTGCAAGCATCTCAGTACCCCAGTTTTTGGCTAAAAAAAAAAAACAACAACAACAACAACAGCGTGTGTCTCTTGCCCCGTGCACCTTACTCACCTGACCTTGCTCCATGCAACCTTTTTTTGTTTCCGCAATAAAGACATGAAAGGACAGCAATTTGATGACTTAGAAGAGGCGGCGGGAAAAAAACGAGGGAGGTGTTTCAGCCATCCAAACAGATCATCTGAAAAATGTTTTCAATAATGGAATCACAGATTTGATACATGTATTAAGTGTAGTGGAGACTACGTTGAATGTGATAAGGTTGTTTTGTTTTTTAAAAAAATTAAATAAAAAGCTTTGAAAAAATTGTTTGCAAGGACGCCTCTCATATTTCCTTTTATGTAAATGTTGATGATTTGGTCTCTTATGGTAGTTTGTTTAAAAGACCTCACGGCTGTTATTATTTCAGAGGCTAATCTGTTATTTGGCTGAAAGGTAACCCCCATGAATAATTACTGTTCCAATTTAAAAGAATATCTTAGGACAGCAGTCTTGGGGTTACTCTCCTGTATTATCAGTCTAGTAAACCTGCTATGTTTTTTTAAGTTGAATTTTATTCCACATATTTTATAACTGGGACCTTCTATCATGTTCCTGGTCAAAATGATTGGTAGTGGTATTTGGGCACCATCTAGTTCTTCAGGCCAAAAAGGCTATCGAATGCATGGCTAACTCATTCCCTGAATCTTTTCGTTTTTTCACTCCTTTTACTCCATATATGTATGAGCACCCAATAAGTTGATAAAATTAAATTTTTAAAAAGATGAGACCAATAGTTGTGTTTTAGATGACCATTTGAAAGCTCTGATGACTCCAGAAACTACTTACAAAGCTAAAATATAGAAGATTATCTTTATAGTAGGGTCCATGTTCTTTTTTGGGGGAGGCATCACTGCCCTCTGGAACCCATGTTCTTAATTGTACATATTTTTAAGATTATTACAAGGTCTAGCTAATTCCAAGGTCCTAAAGGCCCAGGCTTTCATGGTTCTTACCTAGAGCCTCATTGGAAACAAGATGAACAATATAAATGAACTTCATGTTAAGTATTACAAGTCACCTCATTTCCTCTCTCCTCATCACACATACTAGTCCTCAGTGGTCCCCAAATAAAAATTGTCTCCTGAACTTACACAATTAAGGTGGTGAGTAACCACAAATTAAAATGATGCATTGTACATAAAACCTGGGTTTTGATACTTGTCAGACTCCCACTGTCATTCTGAATATAAAGAAGAATGAAAGAGGGGGAAGAGGATTTGTGAAGATATTATATGCTCTGTCTTGGAATGAAATAAAAGTTAAGCAGCAGGAATGTAATGATGTAGTGATATAAAAGATAAACAGCCTGCCATTGACATACTTAAAATGGAGTCTGAAAACATGAGAAAGAAATGGCTAAGAGGAAGGCAGCAGAGTTCCAAGGGAAGGACTAAGGGCAAAGAAGGCATGATATGCATTTTTCATTTTTTGAATCCTGTGTCTTGCTATGTATCTTTGAAAAAGTCCCTTTGCCTTTCTGAGTACTTGCCTTTCTAAGTCTTGGATTCTTCATATGGGCATCCTAAGTCTAAAAGTTTGGGAGTTAGAAAGCTTTGTTTTTTCAAGTAAATGGTGAGAGAATGAGCCTCAAAACTGCAAATTTTCCCTTTATAATGGTCTTGAAGTAGCCGTCCTGAGGGGCAAGGAGAAAGAACAAAGGAGAAATAACGGTAGAAAAGCGCTCTTTACTCTGCAGACCATGCACCACGAACATGTTCTAGCTTTGATGTATCTAGTCAGAAGACCTTGGAAAAGTCCCTTAATTTCTCAGTGCCTCAATTTTCTTGCCTGTAGAATAGGTATGCTAATCATTCTTAGCTCGCACGGTTGATGTGAGAACTGAATGAGAAAATAGATGAGAAACATTTGCAATAGTAGTGATACTTGATAAATGCTTGACAAATGTACTATCTTCTTTCTTCCCTTTCTCCTAATTTTGGACTCACATCTTGTTCCTCTAACAACTCCCTCTTTACAGACAGGCATCAGCAACCCCTAAAAGTCATCTTTTTCATTTCAGTTGCCTGAGTGAAGTCCTGAAGGATGGGATCCCGAAGTTTATTTGCAAAGAACGTTTTCCATTTTAGCAAGCATTGTGAGTCTCCTCTTTTTCAGCACCAGAAATTACATAAAAAGAGTTTATTATTTCTAGTATATCAGAGACACTTGATTGTTCTTGCATTTCCAGTTTAAGTGATAAATGCAAACCAACAAGATAAATATTCAGGTGAGATTTTCTGGTATTTCTATCTAAAAATTATTTTTGTTCCTTAGGCTATTAATATTATTAAAGGGCTGACAAAAAAGCAGACTCCTCCAAACACACTTATTTCCAATTCATTTTAAGAAGAAAGATATTTCAAGTGTGGACATTTGTTTTTGTGTTTCAGTGGTATGTGCTTTATTTTTTTAATCCCTACAAAAATGAAGTTATTTCTCATATTAGTTGCAATAGCAATAAAGAAGAGAAATAAATTTACTCTAACTCTTGAAAACACTTTATAGTATAAAACACATTTAAAAGAAACAGAAAGGGAAAACTATATGCTTCTTTTAGATTGAAGATGATCTGATCATGTGACACACTCACTTGCAGATGTACAGACAGTAGATACATTCCAAACAGTGCAAGATTTAATAAATTTAGAACAATATTTCAACTAATCCCAAGCCAGTTTTCGCTACTTGTGCAAGCTTATGTGGAATCACAAAAGTTAAGCTTGTCTATTCAGAAAACTCCACATCAAAACAGTAAATCATGAAGTATAACTAAAGGGGGTGAGGGGAGGAAACAAACCAGGCATCCAAAATGCAAATACTTCAATGTAACATAAATATAACTATACTTAAATGTTACTTAAATAAAACTAAACTTTACTTTTATGAAAGTAGCACACATCTTTCTTTTGAACTATATACCCAGAAGAAAAGTCATCTTTTCATTTCACATTCGTTTCTGACTTTAAAAATTATGTAATTTTCTTTTTCATTTTATAAATTCAAATATAACTTGATAATGGAGTGATTTGAATTCTTTTAAAAAGCTGTATAGAAGAGATAAACCCAACTTACTATAGCTTTAAGAATTGTGAGCCGACATGTCAAGAATTCCTCATGTTGTTTTTGTATATATTTAAGGAATGCTGTTCTTATAAACAATAGCTTTGAAAAAGAAATAGTTGGACTAAAATACATTACTAGATGTATTTTTGTAAAGGTCCCCTAAATGACAAAAAATGAGGGGAAAATTTTTAGGAATTTCCAGCTGGAAAATGAAAATACTACCACTTCTCTTTCTTTGTTCTGATTTTGAAGTAAAGCCTCTCAATTTTAGCCATCCATGGGCTGAAGAAGGAATACATGTAGACTGAATTCTGTCCTCCAATGTGCTCCTCCACCCCCAGTCAAGCCCAATGAGTCTGGGTCCAGGACCGGCCTTGAAGGGGAGTGGTTGAATAAACCCCAGGTATCAGACTGGTTCCTTTCATCTGACCCTTTTCACTAAAAATCAATACAATGATTTTTGACCAAAAACAGCCTGGATTCTAAACACCAAATGCAAACAAGACTCTTGCTGATGCCAGGGATTTGGCCTCATCAGGTTGAGAATTGACTTTCAGAGCCCTGTATTGAACCCCATCCAATTATCCAGGCAACTGAACTCAAAAGCGCTGGGCTCCCTAGATTTCCTGGGCAGCAAAGCAACTGAGATGTTGCCACTGGTGCGTCATCAGATGGCTTTCTCAGAAATGTTAAAACAAACAACAAAATGAATGTGTGAGGTGAATCTAATTTATCTGAGCGAGTAGAGAAGTTGATATCCCTTTTATTCCCTCCCATAGCAGCCTGTCTAAGCCCTTCCTACCGTTAGTCCTAAACTCTGGTAATAAAAAATATTTTGCTGTCCTTGTTTATTTCCTATAAACTCTGCTCACGAAAGCAGAAAGTCATTGAGAGCAGTGAGCCTGGCTGTCTTGTCACAGTGATTCTCCCAGAGCCTAATAGCGAGGCAAGAATAGTTAGGTACATCGAGTTGATTCTGACTCACCAATGCCCTACAGGACAGGACAGCTGCTCTAGAGGTTTTTGTAGGCTGTCATCTTTCCATAAGTTAGATCAGCTCTGCTCCATATTTACTTGTTAAATAATAAATTAGTAAACACTGAAGTTATTTCTGAGTATCTCCAGGAACGGAGAACTTATTTCTGAAGCAATGTATTTCTTTGGAAACATGGACAGAATAGAAAGTCTAAATCTCTTCCAAATTGCAGGCGCCTAAATATCTAAAGACAGGTAACACTTGAACTTTAGTCTCATTTTCATGCAGGCAAAATACGTTTATTCCTTCATTTTGAACCTCTTACAAAAGGAAAACAGGAGTCTTGATGGCAGGGTGCCTTATGAGTTGGGCTGCTAACCACAAGGGCAGTCATTTAAAACTACCACTCACTCTGAAGGAAAAACAGGAGGCTTTCTGCTCCTGTAGAGATTTACGGACTCGGAAACCCACAAAGAAATTTCTACTTTGTCTTTTAGGGTCCTTTTAACAGTGAGTTTTTTGTTTGGTTGGTTTTGGGTTAACTTTTCCAGTTCTTTATTTTTTCTTTGGGGTGGGGGACGGATTGTTTTAAGGGAAGGGTGGTATCTGGGATAGGGGAAGTGAGAGAGGAATTGGAGGCAAGAAAGGTCAGTAATGGAGAGATGTCCTGGACACAGAGCACAGTTCACAGTCACATGCACTCTTACCTTCAGTATATGCTTTTAAAAAAACAGCTGATTTTTTTCTGTGTTCTTTTGTTTTAAATGTGCATCTCTGAATCACATTTAAATGCATGTATTGAAAATTGGTCTGTGTTTTAACACCCAAAAACTTACAAAGAGTCTGATTGCTTATTAATAGTTTTATAAGAATATGATTTGGACTTTGCCTACTCTTTGCCAACATTGACATTTTAAGATTCCATGAAGAATAAGCACTGATGTCTGAGAGAGAGAAAGAGAAAGAGAGAGAGAGAGAGAGAGAGAGAGAGAGAGAGAACAGGTGTGTTTGTCTCCTAAACGCAAGGCTCTGAAAATACTGCTTGAAAGGTGTAAAGACAGTGGCCTAAAGCCTGTGAGAGGGGAGGTCCATGAATATTAGTGTTGGCCATGAATGATTCACCTCCTTAAGGAAAATCCATCCATTTGAACCACAGGGCTGTACTGTTCTCCATTTTCCTGCTTAATTGGCCATGCCTATACATTATCTCTCAAAATCTAGATGGGAATTAGATCAAAAGACCCAGCCAAGGCCCTAATACCTATACATAAAGTGTGTGTACCTAGTTGAAACACGTATTCTTCCTACCAAGACTTTGCATTTGTAAAATTCAAAACCCCAACAGGGGCAACTTTCAAGGTACCAGAAAGCCAGAGGATGAGTCACCCCCTTGAAGTTGTGTCATGTTTATCGGTATATGAGATCCAGGATTGATGAGCCTATAGGGACAGCAAGTAGAAAACAGTTTCCAGTAGGGGAGATGGGATACATTGATGGGGGAAGTCATAAAAAGGGAGACGATGTCAAAGAAACTAGGAAGGAAAAGGATGTTTGGAAACTGATTGCGGTAGCATTTGTATACCACTGTTTGATGTGATTGAATTGTGGAATGATATGCTTTATGCTTTAACTCCCAATTAATAATCATTTTTAAAGTTAAATGAAAAAGAATTAAAATTGGATAGGCAAGTTGTGTGTTCAGCTAAGCTCCCGGTACAGAGCAAAAAGAAAGCAATAGCAGTTCCTCAACCAGGTTGGAGATGGCATGTGACTAAAATTAGGCAAGATTTTTTTTTTAATTTTCAAAAACAACTTTTATTCGTGACACATTTTTTTTTAATTCCCACCCCCCTGGAAATGAGCTAAAAAAATAAACAAAATCCACCTCCCACCTCCCTGTTCCCACTTCCTCCCATTCCCTCTAAATAAAAGGGGGGAAAAGGCAAAGGGGAAAAAAACAAATAAATAAGCAAAAAAATAAATAAATAAGCAAACAAATAAATAAGCAAAAAACAAATAAATAAGAAAACACAAAAAAATCCTGTGGGGGGGGG
>PVJH01043441.1:0-13526 GCA_004026705.1 Nesogale talazaci | reverse complement strand
TTTTATTTAAACAAGTTCTATCCGGTTGTTCTATTTTCATTCATCTCATTTCCCCACTCACTCATATTCTTATCTTTGTTTCAAATTAATTGTTGAGGCCATTTGGACTCAGCCCTTTTTATTTCTTTTTAAATTATTTAAGGTTATGTCTCATGTCTTTCTTCCATTCTACCACTGTCCATCTATGTGGCACTGATCAGAATAGCTGATACTAGTAGCTGGGTACCATCTAGTTCTTTTGCTTGCAGGGAAAATGAAGCCATGATTTATGTAGCCTGTTAGCTTCTGGTAGCTGTCATTAACCTCTGATCTCTATATAGTCACCTGTTAATTAGATCCTACACTATTTGTCCTTTTGTGATTGACCTGGTTCATTCAGCATGATGCTCAGGGTTAATCCATGATGTTGAATATATCAAGACTTCATTTCTCTTGAAAGTGTGACACAGGGCTGAGCCCCGGTGGCGTAGTGGTTGTGCGCAGGACTGCTGCCCACTGGGATGGAGGTTCAAATCCAGCTCCATTGAGCAAAGGCTGGGCCTCCTACTCCCACCACCAGAGGGCAGTGATGCCTAAAAAAAACTAAAAAAAGAAAAAAAGAAAAACAGGTGCATTGTGGGTTTTTTAAAATAGGAAAATGTCCAGTGTGCGTTATGAATTTTTTAAAGTTCTTTGTAGAACAACATATAAGACACATTTATTCCCTCACTCAACAAATACTTACTGACCACCTACTTGGAGTCACAAGTATCTACGTACTGGAAATAAAACTGAGCAAATTCCCTTCCTTTATGGAACTTTCATTCCTGCTAAACACTTGTCAATGGAGGTGAAGTTATGATGGGCATATCCTGGAAAAAGTAAACCAGGGTAAAGAAGTGATAGTAATGGAGTTGATGTCTGGATCTAATGACGAAAGATGAGTCTGAGGGTTTTCTATTTGGGCAGAAATCTGAATTAAATGAGGAAGAAGAAGAATTGCTATTGGATGAGTGATCTGAACCAAGGAAATAGCATGCTAAGGAAGCCATGAAGTGGGAAATGCTTGGCACTGAAGAAAGAAAAAGAAGGCTGATACAGTGACAGAGGTATCAAGAGAAAGAATACATGGAATAAGAGAGAAACAGAGAGGCCAATCGTAGGGTCTTTGGAATCATAGGAGAGAAATGAGATTGTATTCGATGTGTAAGAGAATAACCAGGGTTTAGAACAGAGGAATGGCACGTTCTGATTTACAATTGAAAAAGAAGGGCTGAGCCCTGGTGGCGTAAGTGGTTGAGTGCGGAACTGCAGCCCATGGGCTTGGTGGTTCAAATCCAGCGGTGTCTGGGTAGCGCCCATGACCACCAGAGGCAGTGATGCCCACCAAAAATAAAAAAAAGAAAAGAAAAGAAAAAGAAAACTCTACCTGCAGGTTTGAAAATAGACTCTAGGGGACCGAGAATGAAAGTAGAGAAGTCATTTAAGACAGGTAGTGGAAGAACTGCTAAGATGTGATTGGATTCATATACGGTATTTTGAAAAGGGGGGGTCTATACAATGTGCTGATGGATTTGACAGACTGAATTGGGGTCTGAGAAGATCAGAGGGAGCCTACAAAGATTTTGGTCTGAATAATTGTGGACCCGTTTTGCTGAGGTGGTGAGAGGCACAAGGCTATGGTAAGAAATGTGATTCTGCTTTGGCCATGCTGGATTTGAAATCCCTAAGAGGAACTTTCAAGGTAGACGGTTTTAGGTAGCAGATAAGAGTTCAGAAAAGAGATCTGACACTATGAATTTGAGGCTCACCAACATATACACAGTGCTTAAAGTCACCACGGGGGTGAACGTAAATCGAGGAGCAAACCAGTCTGCGAACTGAGCCTGGAGGAACAGGCAACATTCAGAGATTGGGAAGAAGAGGATCCCAGAGGTTGTTCAATGCGTCAAGCAGAGGAGACTAAAGAGAAGCAGCCAAGGAAACTATAGGAAAATCAGAAGCACTTGGTATCTAGTAAACCTAATAAAGAAAACACTTCAACAATGCAGACAGCTTTGTGAACTGACCGCTTAGCAATAAGAAAATACCTGTAATAGTAACACGAGTGGCAGAAGTGCGGTGGGGAGGAAATGGTCAGAGGGAGGTTCATGACATGAGGCAGTGCAGATAGTACAACTCCCACTGCTTTTGAGTCTTGCTATGAACGGGGAGCAAAGATAATAAGGTCTTTCTGGAGAAAGTTATAAGGCCAAGGGAGGTTTGCTTTTTTCCTTTTCTTTTTTTCAAGATGGAAAATGTTACAGCATGTTTGCAGGTGGATAAGAATGACCCAGTAGACTGCGGCTCACTGGGACGGAGGTCCAATTCCAGCAGTGGGGCTGGGCCTCCTACTCCCACCGCCGGAGAGCAGTGATGCCCCCCCAAAAAAATAAAAAACAAAATGACCCAGTAGAGCCTGGGGTCCAGAACCATTATCTCAGAGAGACATGGAGGTCAACAGGCCTAAGATAGTCCACAAGAAAAATGTGCAACATCCTACTCTGATTGAGTAGTGACTCAAGTCAGGAACAACTCCTGGTGTCTCCCGGGGAGAGAAGAGTGGTCAAAACTGGAAGACACCTAGCTATTGTCAACAGACCACACCAACATCAGCCTCCACTTCCCTGAGACCAGAAGAACGAGAGGGTGCCCAGCTACCATTACCAACTGCTCTGAGAGCGATCACATTATAAGTCCTAGATAGAGTAAGATAAAAATATCTCACGCAAAATCACTTTTTAAAAAGATTAAGCTTGGGCTGAGCCCCCGTGGCGTAGTGGTTGAGTGCAGGACTGTGCCCCACTGGCTTGGCGGTTCAAATCCAGCAGCAGCAAGGCTGAGCCATGATGCATGACCCCCCCCCCAAAAAAAAAAAAAAAAAACTAGGCTTACTGGTCAGATAGAGACTGGTGGAACCCCTGTGTTAGGCCAGGTAGACTAGAGAAACAAACTCATAGACATGCATATGGATATAAGGGAAAGGTTTATGTACGAGAGGAATGGGACATTGAGAAAGCATCCCAACCCAGTCCAGTTCAAAATCACAAGTCCGATATTAGCCTATATGCCCGATACCAGTCTATAAAGTCTCCTTCCGATTCACGAAGTCACAGGCCAGTGTGTACAGAGTCCCGACTCTGACAGGAGTCCCCTCATGGCTCCTCATTTCCAGGGCTCAGGGTCCATCAGCAGTATCCATTGGTGATAGAAACATCTCAGTCCTGGCAGGGGTCTCTCTGTGGCTTTTCCAGCTTCAGAGGTCTGGTTCCGTCAGGGTAAGCTCGTGTGGCTTCTCCTCCGGCTCTTCCGGTTCCTCAGATGCTGCCATCTTGTCTTGTCAGTAGAGTTGGGGAAATGGTCTCTCATCTCCATGAGGGAAATATCGCGAGACTTGGCAGAATTCTCAGAGAAAGCCATGCCCACAGAGATCTCATTGGCTACCTCCAGATTGACAAGCTAGACTCCACTCCTAGACTTCCAATCATGACCTTGACATCAAGTCCATGACCGCCACAAGCCCCAAGGAACTTTAGAAACCCTTCAGGTCTAGAAATGAATTCACCCCCATGGCTCGGTTTTCAGCTCAGCAACAAACAGGTCGGTCGGGGAAACAAGCACTCTCGTGAGGTCCACACGTTAATAATCAACCAAAGGGCAGCATTTACTCATGGAGAAAGTTCAGAAGGGAGGAGGAATGAAAATGGGAAACACTGGGAGGAAGTAGCAGATGTAATGTTATATTGTGGAGATTGTAATCAATGAGATGAAACAAAATGTGTATGGATTGTTCAACGGAAAACCAGTCTGCACTGTAAAGTTTCACCCAATTCACACACACAAAGATAAAAGTTTTGATAAAAAGAATGACCCAGAGGGCTGAGCCCCGGTGGTGTAGTGGTTGTGCACGGTACTGCGGCCCACTGGGACGGAGATTCAATTCCAGCAGTGGGGCTGGGCCTCCTACTCCCACCACCAGAGAGCAGTGATGCCCAAAAAAAAAAAAAAAAAAGAATAACCCAGTAAAAAGGAACCATTGGATGGTGCATGATGAGTTGACAGTGAAGAGTGGGTAGTTTTTCTTAATGCACTTAGACAACTTAATTGTAGCTGAGAGGAATAACTGAACTATGAATGATGGGTAAATATAACTGTGGGGTAGGTGGAAAAATAATATAATTTTTTAATATTCATATATATGCATATGTAAGAAAGAAGATGGACTTTGGGTCTCTACTTGAATCTTGCCTTAGTACAAGAAGGGGCTGTTCTAATATTGTGGCATTGTATGATACTCGCCTTCCTGATATAATCACTGAAGACAAAATGAGTGCATAAACAATTGCGGTGAGCAAAGCTGATGGTGCCCGGCTATGAAATATATAGTGCCTGGGTCTTAAAGGCTTATAGTTAAATAAGTGGCCGTTTAGCAGGGAAGCAAAAAGCCTACCTGGAAGGAGCACACCAGCCATGTGATCATGAGGTGGTCAATAAGAAGAGGTATCAGAAGTTCAAAATCACATAACCAGGGGCTGAGCCCCCAGTGGTGTAGTGGTCGAGTGCGGGACTGCGTCCCACAGGTGTGGCGGTTCAAATCCAGCAGCCGCAAGGCTGAGTAGCTCTTATGACCACCAGAGGGCAGTGATAACCCCCAAAAAGATCACATAACCAAATTGATGTGAAAGGATGGGGATATATTGGAGACCCCAAATCCACCTGCAAGCTAATTGGATAGTCCTTCTCAGTCAGTAGGGCGACACAGAAGTAATGATAAATCCAAGGTATAATATAGCACTGATGAACCACATAACTATCCTCTAGTTCTCTAATATTTCCTCCCCTTACTATTATGGCTTTTATTTCTTTTATCCATTAATCATGTTAGATTTGCATATGTTCATTTATATATTTAAGATTGTTCAGTACCTGAAAGTCAAGATAGATAACCCTTCAGAAATGGCGAGAAGAGTAACAGTTCCCAGAGGGTACAGGAAGAGGGTGGAGGGAGTGGGGGGATGGGAGCTGATGGCATTGATGACTATATAACTCCACTCAATAGAATTGAACAACAGAATTGTACATGAATAGATAGATTGGATTCTGTAAAATGTGGGAATAATACGATTTTTTTCAAAAATCCAATGATGCAAGAAAGAAAGGAAGCGTAATCACCAGTGTAAAGTTCTTAAGCAAATGAAAGGAGCAAATGGAATCCAGGCCACCAGTGAAGAGGTTGGTCTTGGAAGCAGTGACAAGAATAAGACAGATCAGGCTGAGCCCCGGTGGCGTCGTTGTTGTGCGCGGGACTGCGGCCCACTGGGATGGAGGTTCAATTCCAGCAGTGGGGCTGGGCCTCCTACTCCCACCACCGGAGAGCAGTGATTGCCCCCCCCCACCCAAAAAAAAGAATAAGACAGATCATTCACGGTAACAGGAAGGGAGGCAGAGGATGTACTGATCGCCTAGTGGGAGACTTGGCAGAGAGAGTAAGTAGAAGTTTCCAGATTGAGCCTACTTTCTCCGTGAACTACGAAGCAAAGTCATCAACTGAGAGAAAGCATGTGGGAGGAAGCACTGGAATTTAAGGAAAAGTTGCCAGATAACCATCTGGAAGAGCTGATGAGCTGACGGAGGAAATACAGGGGAATTGCCAAGGTCACTTAAAGCTACAGGTTTGAAGTGATACACATCAGCATGACGCTGTTTCTTCTCCAGCCAGACTCGGCTCCTCAAGTGCAGATGCAGAACATGGGAAGTGGGTCCACTTCCAGATCCCATCTGTGTGGCACAAGCAGGCCACGCTTGACTGCTTGCCTCAAGTTGGCAATTTAACCCCGCCTAATGGCATTGCTGGAGTCCTGATGGCACAGTGGGTTGCAGGTTGGACTCCTAACCACAAGGTCAGCAGTTGGAGACCACACTCAGCAGAAAGAGGCCTTCTACTCCCATAAAGAGTTACAGACTCTTGGGGCTGAGCCCCGGTGGCGTAAGTGGTTGAGTGCGGAACTGCAGCCCGCAGGCTTGGCGGTTCAAATCCAGCGGTGGCTGGGTAGTGCCCACGACCACCAGAGGCAGTGATGCCCACCAAAAAAAAAAAAAAAAAAAAGAGTTACAGACTCGGGCTGAGCCCCAGTGGCCTAGTGGTTGTGCGCGGGACTGCGGCCCACTGGGACGGAGGTTCAATTCCAGCAGTGGGGCTGGGCCTCCTACTCCCACCACCGGAGAGCCGTGATGCCCACAAAAAAAAAAAAAAGAGTTACAGACTCGGGACCCCACAGGGGCCACTCTACGCTGCCCTATCATAGGGTTGTTGAGTCAGCAGCCACTCAAAGTTGAGTCTTGATTTGGGTCATGGCATTGCAGTGGTGACCTGCTTCCTAAAGAGCTCAGGCTGAGCCCCGGTGGCGTAGTGGTTGAGTGTGGGACTGCGGCCCACAGGGTTGGCGGTTCAAATCCAGCAGCAGCTCTCTAGGAGCAAGGCTGGGCTTCCTACTCCCACCAGGGCAGTGATGCCCCCCCCCCGAAAAAAAGGGGGGGTTAATGAAGCAATCCTCAGGATGAACCTTAGAACTGAGAGGTGAGACCACCAAGGCAGTGGTCAAGAGTGTGGTGGTTATATAATCACTTGTCAATTTGAAAGGAGTAAGAGTGAAGGGGTAGAGGATTCTGGGAACTCCTGCCTTCCTCTTTGGAGGCGGGAGATGCTCTCTTAGCTCACTCTCTGGAAAACACTTCAACTGACAAGACACTGGAACTACGCTAGTGCCCTGGAGCCAGAGGAGCCAGTGCTGAGATGCTTCCACGATACCAGATTTACAAGACTTTCCACCCACCAGCCTGTGATCTTCCTGCATTCCGCATCCTGCATGTGTTTTGTGAGTCTGAAGAGGACTTTATAGATTTGTATAGGACATATGGGCTAACACGGGTCTTGTGGACTTGATCTAGACTGGGCTGGTGTGTTTTCTCAATATTTGCGGGGGGGGGGGCATCAGAGCCCTCTGGTGGGAGTAGGAGGCCCAGCTTGCTCCTGGGGAGCTGCTGCTGGATTTGAACCGCCAACCCAGTGGGCCGCAGTCCCGCACACAACCTCTCAATAGTCAATGGACCTTGTATATAAAGCTCTTTCTTATATACTTATGAGTCTCTATGAATTTGTTTCTCTAGTCTACCCGGACTAACAAGGAGATTAGAGGCCAAGGTGGCGTAAAGGGAATCCTGGGTAGAAGGACAAGAGAGAAGAGTCCATTTGGCAAGTCAAGAGGTGGTAGTCAGTGAAAGAAATGCTTGAAGTTAAGATTTGGGGGCTGAGCACCGGTGGCGTAGTGGTTGTGCGCAGTGACTGCGGCCCACTGGGATGGAGGTTCAATTCCGGCTCCCAGGAGCAAAGGCTGGGCCTCCTACTCCCACCACCTGAGGGCAGTGATGCCTTAAAAATTAAAAATAAAAAAATAAAATAAAAAATAATAAGATTTGGAGATGGTACCTTCTTTTTTGTTGGTGTCAGGGAGGATGGTGTTAGGGGAGGCGGAGAATGGGTAATGAACATAGACGTGGGCTGCTGAGGAAATGCGAGTGGATCTTTGAAAGTAGCAAGTTTGGGGCTGAGCCCCGGTGGTGTAGTGGCTGTTCACGGGGCTGCCGCCCACTGGGATGGAGGTTCGATTCCAGCTCCATGGAGAAAGGCTGGGCCTCCTACTCCCACCACCTGAGGGCAGTGATGCCCCCCCCCAAAAAAAAAAGGTAGCAAGTTTGGGCTGAGCCCTGGTGGCGTAATGGTTGTGCACGGGACTATGGCCCATGGGGATGGAGATTCAATTCCAGCAGCAGCTCCACAGGAGCAAAGGTTGGGCCTCCTACTCCCACCACCAGAGGGCAGTGATGCCCAAAAAACAAACAAAAAAAAGTAGCAAGTTTGAGAAATTGAAAGACCCAGTTTCTGGGTGAGTTATCTATGGGGATGCTAAGGCCGCTGAGGATAAGGGCAGAAGAAAAGAAGCGTAAGCCAGAGGCTGAAGGGCTATAGGAACTGAAGGAATGCAATAAGGGAGGTGGTATGTTTCCAGGAAAGGCAAAGAGGTGACCTTCTGCAGGCGGTGGAAACAAATCACACTCAGTGCTCGACGAGATCTCAGGACGCTGCACCTTTAGCCAGGTCCTCAGAAGATGAGTCGGGAAAACTCGGAGAAGTCTGAGGATGTCGGGGATTTTACAAACAACAGACCAGGCATTTCAGAAAGTCACTTGTCTTTTAAAATCCATCACCTCACCTGCTTTCAGATGGCTGGGAACTTTCAGGAAAGATATAAAAGGGGGCTGAGCCCCGGTGGCGTAGTGGTTGTGCGCGGGACTGCGGCCCACTGGGAAGGAGGTTCAATTCCAGCAGTGGGGCTGGGTCTCCTACACCCACCACCGGAGAGCAGTGATGCCCCCCCCCCAAAAAAAGAAAATAATTATAAGATGTAAAAGAAACTAAGCAGCCGGAATGATGTGCCAACCAGAGGTGATGAAACTGAAGCCCCAACTTCTCCTTGGTAGGAGAAAAGGAATGAGCCCATCAGACACCCTGTTGGGGCCCCCAGGAGGTCCCCACAGTGGGTGAAAAGTGATCACAAGTCCCTCCTACCCTGAGAGACTGGGATTCCACGAATGGGGCTGTCTTGTCTTTGACAAGCCCTTTGCACCACTTAACATATGTGAAAGGAAGACTTGGGGCCACGTTTTCTCTTCAGCTCCTTCTAGCTCTAACACATCTGCCGAAGCCACCTCTGGGTCCCAGCCCTGTATCGGGAGAGAAGACTAGGGAGTCACGGGTCAGATTGGAGAGGCCAACTTTAGCTTTATGATCTGATTCGAGCGCCAAGCCCCAGAACACTCATCCTTACACGTGTGGTTCTTCAGCTACTTAGTCACACGTACGTGCACACACAGAGCAAGAAAACCCCAGCGCCATCTGCCCACTGCACTTGTGAGGATGATGACGATGATGATGATGATGATGATGATGATGATGATGATAAAACCGAAACCAAACTCACTGCTGTGGAGTCAACCCTTGTGGGTTTCCAGGACTGTAACCAGGGAGGGGAGCAGAAAGTCCAGTGGTTCCAGGGCAGCGAACTGCTGACCATGCAAATCCCAGCCCACCAGGTAACCACTACCCACCCCCCCCAGGGCTCCTGTGGTGAAGATGCAGGGGGGTGAAAGGGTTAGACAGCAGCTACACCAGACACTGGAGATGGAACATAATGTCAGATTTGGTTGGTGAAAAATCACAGCTTTGCGGTAAAAAATTCCTTTTAAAGGGAACCAGGGGGGGGGGGCTGAGCCCCGGTGGCGTAGTGGTTGTGCGCGGGACTGCGGCCCACTGGGACGGAGGTTCAATTCCAGCAGTGGGGCTGGGCCTCCTACTCCCACCACCAGAGCAGTGATGCCCAAAAATAAAAAAATTAAAAAATTAAAAAAAAATAAAGGGAACCAGGGGGGAGGTGCCGCCTCAGGCCATTGGGGGGTGGGGGGCTCCTTCCACCCCCTCTACCAGTAACATCATCCTCTCCCATGGTATCACCCCTCCCACACACCCCGCTCCACCAGCGAGGCAGCGGGTCCCCTACCTTGAACAGGTGAGGCAGTTGCTGGGTGACCAGGTCCTTAAACTCATTGATGCTCAGGCTGCCCTTCCTGCCCTCCTGGCCCGCAAAGGTGAAGAAGGTGGTCACCACCGTCTCGATGGCCACCTCCAGCTCGGTCAGGGGTTCGGCCGCCATTAGGGTTCTGGGGCAGAGGCTAAGGTCCTGAGAGGCTGACCTGCAGCGGGTAGAGGGAGAGTCAGGAAGCCCAGGGACCCAGGAATTGCCTGCAGACTCCCCCACCCTGCCTGGGGTGGAGGGTGCTGGGGGAGGGGGGAGGCAGGGCAGCTGCATCTCAGTCTGGGTTGGGTGGGGGCACTCCTATTTCCAGGGGTCCCTCCTAGGTCTCCCAGTCGGGGGTCCTGTGCGGTGTGCTTGGAGATCTCTCTGGGAGGTCCCTCGGATTGGACTCCCCCTCTGTGGGAGGTGCTCCTTAGGGCAATAGCGGGAGTGGGGCTTCTTTGGGGTTCTTTGCATTAGTTCCTGGGGTCCCTCTGGGGTCTCACCCTGCCTCAAAGAGCCACGGGGCGGCTTGCCTCCCAAACTTGTTTGTGTTCAGACAGGTCTCCACCCCCTGCGCTCTGCCCACAGCCTTTGACCGCCCTACCCGGCCAAGAAACCCAGGGTCTGGCACGTGCCCAGCGGTGGTCAGGGCTGCCTCGGTCTGGACAGACCCCTCCTGCCTCCCCACCGCCTCACTTCACGCGCAGCTGGGCAGAGCACTGAGTCCCGCACCCCAGAAACCCGCTTTTTTCCGGACTCAGTTACCAGGGGCCGGCACCCAGATGGGACTTCACCGACTGCCCAGGCGGGGGGCGGGAGGGGGGACTTGGACTCTCAGCCTGGGGAGTTAGGGGGAGATCTGGGGGCCAGACTGGAAGCAGGGCACCAGCCTCAGTCGCCCCCCGCCCACTTCCCACCCTTCGCCGCCCGGCTCCGCTGGGACCCGGGCTGGATCTTCCTAAACCACTTCCTGCATCCCTTTCGGAGCCGGGCTCCCCAGGGTCTGCCCCGCGGGGTTCTGGACACGCACTCACCGGGGCGAGGAGACGGGGTGCAGAAAGCGAAGCCGCAGGGCTGAGGTTTATAAACGCCCGCCCCGGGGAGGGCGGACCGCACCGCTCCCCAGCCGGGGTGTCCGGTTGCTGAAGCCAGGGACCGCCCAGCCACACCCCAGGGCCAAGGGACCCGGAACGCTGGCCTCCCCAGCCCAGCCCCACAGCGCCTCTGCTTGGCAGGGCTGGGAAGTCCAGCCGGGAGCTGAGGGACACGACAGTCCAGCAGGAGTCCATCCCTCCCAGGACAGGGGGCTTTCCGCCCGCAGCCCCGCCACCACTGTGTAGAAGCTAACTACGGCATCTTCAAACTACGGCCCGCGGGCCACATGCGGCCCACTGAGGACATTTATTCTCGGCGCGGTGTTTTCACTGGGTGTTCTGGCCCCTGCTGCCTGTCCTGCTTAGAAGCCGACTCATGCTGGGCCGGCGGCAAGTTTGTTCATAGTTTGTTTTTGTGTTCTTTTTAAACTGTAGTCTGGCCCTCCAACTGTCTGAGGGATAGTGAACTGGCCCCCTGTTTAAAAAGTTCGAGGACCCCTGGGAGTGCTGAGGCACTGCATGTTGCAAGCCTATGATCGATCGGAAAGGCACACAAGGTGAAGGGATGCAATCTGAGACCAAGACCCCCTCTGTGGGTTCCTGGCTGAGACTTCACAAAGGAGGCTGGATGTGGAGAGACCCAGACCTCCTGGAGAAGTGCCTGCATTGAAAGCCCTCAGTGGGGGCTCAGAGTCTCTGTCTCTGTCTCTGTCTCTGTCTCTCTCTCTCACACACACACACACACACACACACACCGGCCAGAGAGACCCTCTGTCAGAGGTCCAGGCTAAGACCCCTCTCTGAGGCTCCCTCCCCTTTCCCTGTCCAACAGAGCACAGAGGCTGCCTGGTGGAGGGGGTGGGGGGCGGGTGAGACATCCGCACCCCTCCCGGGGCCTCCTTGCTGGTGTAGCGCAGGGGAGAAGGTGGGGCACCATGGCTGGAGAGGACACAGGGCAGCCTGTCCCAGGCCAGGAGACAGAGGGCGCCTCTGTCCGCTGCTGGCCCCTTGCCCCACTGGGTGTCTGTGAAGGGGTGGAGCCGGTGGGGAAGGGGGGGTCAGCGGGGGAAAGACAACGGAAGACAGGTCTCCCCACGCAGCAGCTTGGGGAGCCACATTCGCAAGCTCAGCTGTGTGTCCAGAACCTGCTCCCACCTCGGCCGAGCCAACCGTGAGTATCCTGCTTCCCTAGGAGAGTGAGGGCCTTGGCCTGGTCAGTGTGTAGGGGGGCCTCCAGGAGACTGGAGGCAATGGCATGGTAAGGGATTGGGATCTGGGGGGGTACAGGGTGGCAGCGGTCTGGGGTTGGAGGAAACAAGGTCCGGAAGGTGGTGAGGGGAGGCGAGGGGCTGTCAGAGGGAGATCTGGAGATGAGCCCACCAGCAGGAGGCCAGCAGCCGTGAGCCTCTCAGGTGGTGGGCCTGCCAGCAAGGAGCCCACAGGCCTCCTCCCAAGGCTCCCTCAATCTCCCCGGGAGGGGGTGGCGACTGGGTGGTGACCCAGGCCTTGCCTTCTTTCCAGGGGAGTAAGAAAGCTAAGAGAGTGCATGGACCAGCTCCTTCTACCTGCCCGCCCACTCCAGTCTCAGTCTCTCCCATGCCCACCCAGCCCTGCCAAGAGCTTAGGCCCCTCAAAGAAGCCTAGGGGTGGCAGAGCACGGGTGATGTGGTATCAGGAAGAGGGGGTACTGTGGCACCATTGCCCACCCCAACTCAACCTTCAGATGACCTCTGCCTTCTCCTCCTCCCCTTCTTTGCCCAGACCTCCAGGTTCCACTCCCCCCACCCCCGTTTTCCCATCTGTAACCCCCACTCTCATCCAAGTCATCTCAGAACTGCCGACACACACAAACACACACACACACAAAACTCCAGAGGTCCAGGCAAACTCCGGGTACCCCTCCTGAACGTGCAGGCAATCAGGCCCCCTCTACCCCATCCTCCACACACCCTTATCCCCTCTATCAGTGCCAGCTCCAGTTCCACAGGTCTCTGTGACAACCACTTCTCATGTCCGGGAGTTCAAGTGACACTCACAAGGGTTCCATTGAAGAGCCGGCATGTCATCGGATCAGGCCCATTGTCCAGCCCCCCAGGTCTGGGGAAGGACGGGGACACTTGATCTGAGACACCTGAGCTGCCCCCTGGGACTGTGGAGGGGCTGATTATCCCCAGGCCGAGGAAAAGAGGCCCCCTGGCCCAGCAGGCTCCTCATCCCTGCCCTCTCCTCAGCAGGCCCCTTAAGCTCTAAGGCCCCCTCACACTGAATCCTTTGAGCTCTTCCCACACACACCCACCTCATTCTCCCTGTTCCCGTTGTCCACAGTGACCCGACTAGGCGGTGGCAGAGGGGGGCGGGGACTGTCAGGGATGGAAAGCAGCAGGGATGGCAAGGCTCTGCAGGTCCCCTCTCCCCTCTCTGGAGCTAGACTCCGAGGATAGGGGTTAAGACTCCCTTCCCGCCTGATGGAAGGATGGGCTGTACAGAGACGTTAAGAGGAGCCAACCTGGCCAAGAATGGGAAGCACACTCAGGGAAGCCCACCTGGCAGCGCTCTCAGAGCTGAGGGATGAAAGGCGGCTCCTTGGCAGTGGGACCCTCGCCCAAAAAGTCTTGGGCCAACCCACCCTGGCTGCCACCCCCTCCATGCAGGCGTATCAGAAACACCAGAGTGACTCTTGGCTAGAGGTGGGTAGTGGAGTCGAGGTGGTGGAAGAGACCCCAGTCCAGTGCATGCAACCACGCAGCTTGGCGGGACTGGGCAGGCAGGGTCCGGAGTAAAA
>PVJH01043440.1:0-13619 GCA_004026705.1 Nesogale talazaci | reverse complement strand
GGGGGGGCTGTTTTCCTTTTCCTTACTGCCCCCACATACATGAATCTGCCTAGGACAAAATACACAAATGAGATATCGGCGAGAGTCATCTCCTTCCTGTCGCTCCTCTTACTCGTCTTTGCTCAGTCTGCCCCCGAAGTATCAATCTTGGGCCGTGAGAAAACAAAAACAAGAGGGAATAGCAAAGACAGTGTAGAGAAGCTAGCGGTTTAAGCCCCAAACTACATATTCTTTCAGCTGGTTAATAAGCGAACAGTTGCGCTCCATTTTCTTACAGTTTCAGAGATGCTGTCAAGCTGTGTTTGGCATTAAAGATTACATTCTTTATTGTAAATAAAGATTACACTCTTTATTACATTCTTGCCTACCAACACAATAGAGTGTGGCTATATCGACCTAGATGGCAAGGAGGTAGACTCAGCATGTTCCCTATTCTAATAGCAGAAAAAAACCTATGCGTTTGGAGGGAACTGGTGTCATTCCCAATTGTCTGGAATATTTTGTTCAGTGATCCATGGGGTGCTGCCATAAACTATTAATCCTGTTGAAAGCACATGTTAAGGTTAATGGATGCATGAGCAGCTTAAAACCCATTCTGACAATTCATTTAGGGATGAGAAAAACGAATAATAACGACCAAATGTTCTTCCCACGATCATGTATTCTTTCTCCTCAGTGAATGACTGAGGTTAGAGTTTTCAGATTTGTAATTTTTCATGTGTATGCTTCTTCCCCCCAATTGCTTTAGGCAAAGATGTTGATCAACCCACCACCAATTACCACATTTCAACAGAAATTGAAAGATAAGAAAGAATCTGTGTACTTTAGCAATCGACAAGCACCACTTGGAAAATCGCATGACCAAGCACCCGGATTACCTAAAGGGATGGATAAAATCAACACGACCTTTGGGACATCAGTCATCAGAGGTAACAAAAACCTAAGTGGCGTTGAAGGGGAGGTAAAGAGAATTTTGGAAAATACAATAAAATATTTTGCTGGTGTAGTGTTCGGGGAGTTATGCAGACAACTGTAAATGAGGATTCTTGAAAAAAAAAGTTATGATCATAGCTAGACAGTTTACTTCTAGATTCAGAATCCTTAGCGTTTTTTGTGTGTCAAGGAAGTAACAGCTCTGACTTTAGAGCAGGGATTAATGAAGTACAGTAGAGAGGGTGTAGAGACTAAGAGACTGAGAAAGTTGACATGGGGCCAGCTGTGAAGACGGCAATTCCTTTTTGGTCATCCAATTGTGTGTTGCATTTCTGCTCATGCTTCTTTTGTGTTTATACTGTATACCATGGACAAATAAACTGGACCAATGCTGCATGGCATATTCTATCTATGAAGCTCCGTAACACTTGGATAGTAGCCAAACACCAGGGAATGTTTATGGCAGGTATCCACTGCAATTTGGAAGGAGAGTAGAGCATACTGTTGCAACAAAGAACCATCTATAACAATCTTGCCTGTGGGCTGTTCTTTCTTCTAAGGGTTCCATCTCCTACCGTGTTGTTAGAGACCCTTTTCTACATCAGCCTCACCTTACTTTCACACTATCCTTCCAAGCTTCTCACCTTCTTCTTGCAAGGAGGAAGAACCAGAAACCAATTTTTCTTGACCACAGGAGAAGCCAAAGCCATGTTTTCTTGACCTTGAAAAGGAATTAAATCCTTGCTTTGCATTTTCATACACATGAAATTTCTGCACCAGGAAACTTAACTTTTTAAAAAGCTAGTAGGACACATTGGACAGTGTACCATATGACAAAATAACGATAATTTGTAAATTATCAAGGGTTCATGAGGGAAGGGGAGTGGCAAGGGAAGAGAAATAGGAGGAGCTGGTACCAATGGCTTAAGTAGAAGGAGGATGTTTTGAGAATGATGTTGGCAACAAATGTGGTTTACATACAATAGATGTATGTATTGGTTGTAATAAGAGTTGTTTGAGCCAATAAAATGATTTAAAAAAGGTCAGTAGGTCAACTAGATTCTTTTCCTTAACTTCTACCCTGGGGATGGTATTCCACTCCCATAGAATGCAGAATCTGCAATTGTACCTAATTGCATCTTTTTTTTTTGGGGGTGGGGGTGGGTTATTTATTTATTTATTTATTTAGGCATCACTGCCCTCAGGTGGTGGGAGTAGGAGGCCCAGCCTTTGCTCCTTGGAGCTGGAATCAAACCTCCATCCCAGTGGGCCGCAGTCCCGCGCACAACCACTACGCCACCGGGGCTCAGCTCCTAATTGCATCTTAACCAAGTTGTCATGAATTTAAGTCACTTGAGAAATGTTAAAATTTGAAACATCAGAAAATATATTTTAGGGTAGGTGAAGCATATTTTTTTTCCCATAGGAAGGCTAAGCAATCTTATTTATGTAAATTGTTAGTAGACATGATATGGTAATTACAGCCATTATATTTTAATTGCTATCTAGGATCAGTTTATTTTAAAAAGGAAAGTACTTTCTAGGTGTACTTTAAAATATATACCAGAAATTACTTGAAACTTAGTTTATTAATAAGAGTAGTAAATTAATATCCCCAAAAGAAGTATGACTTTTATAAGATTATTTAAGTAAATTGTTTTCTGGTATTCTTAACTTCGATCACAGGTCTCTATGTCTTTAGGAGAAAGGTTGAATGGAAGGAAAATAATGTTAATCTGTGGTGTTAGGTGCCAATCATGTTGACAGAAAAGGAAGACCCAAACTGTAAAGGATGGTACATTTAAATGTTATACAACAGAATGAAAACAAAAAAAATTCACATACTAAAAACTGGAGACCACCAGTTATGGGAATGGAGCTGTGGCACACCCATCTGATAATTCTAGATTAGGAACCAGTAGAATGAAGAACTTCTTCTCGATTCCAAAGATTCCTCTCATAACTTTGGCAACATTGAGGATGGAGAAGTTCACATTAAAGCAGCCTCAAGGCATGTGGTCCAATGTATCACTGGTAATGGTTGCCCCACAACTAGTCCTTGGAGCATTAGGGTTTCTGTAACTGATTTGTGATTTGAGCCTGCTGTTGTCATCTTGAGAAGTTCAGAGGAAATGAAAACCAAATGTGTTCAGGGAGTCTCAGGATCAAGAATGAGTGGGCTTAGAAAGGTGGCAGAACCTACCGAGGCTCACTGACACTGATTCCCATTAGTGTTCAGAGCGCTAGAGACGGAGTGAGGTCCGGTGGAAGTCTCTAACACGCTGGCACAAAGCACTCTTAGCTTTTTAGATGAATCTTCATTTATGTTGGCTTCATTATCTCCTAGGGCAGAGGCTCTCAACTTCCTAATGCCATGACCCTTTAATACAGTTCTTCAAGTTATGGTGACTTCCCCAACCATAAAATTATTTTCGCTGCTACTTCAATCTGTAATTTTGCTACTGTTATAAATTGGGTGACCTCTGTGAAAGGGCCGTAGGACCCATAAAGGGGTCGCAACCCACAGGTTGAGAACCGCTGTCATTGGCCAGTCAGCACACTCTAATTTGTCATTTACTCCAGTCAAATTAATTACACTATAAATCAATGGAAAGTACCTGAAACCTGCTAATTTTCATCAATTCTTCCATCAGAATTATCTGCTAAGGATGTGGTGAATCCACCAAAATCGTATGAAGAAGTATTTAACGAAGGAAAAGAAGGTCATGAGCTGTATGTTGTTTCACACAATGATTACTATGTGGGTAAGTGTCCTCCAGTATAGAGTCCTCACAGTTCACTGCCTCTGAGTACATGCTCAGTGTTAGACAAGGAACACTGTCCAGGTATTGCACAGTATGTACGTTGGGAGTCATAAAGATGCAGTGAGAGAGAGGGATGACATTCACATTCTAACTGGTCCATTGACTACCTTTCAGACCTTAAGGCAATTTCTCTACCTGATTGTCACCTCTTCTAATTTCTTACATGGGAAGATAAGAGTATTGGAAATCCCTGAGGAGTGCAAATTGTTAAAGTGCTCAGTTGTTAACTGTGTTAGTCTGGGTAGACCAGAGAAACAAATTCATAAACTCGTATCTATATATAAGAGAGTTTTATATAAAGGGTAATTGTACATTAAGAAAACATCCCAACCCAGTCCAGTCAAATATTAACTCATATGTTCAATACCAATGCATCTTCAAACTCACAAAACACATGCAATGATGTCAAATGCAGGACAACCATAAGCCAATGGGTAGAAAGTCTTTGGATCCAGTTGTAAGCATCTCAGCACTGGCAGGGGTCTCCACATGGATTCTTTAGGTCCATGTTTCTGGCTGCATCAGGGTAGGTTCATATAACTTCTCCTTAGGGATGTGAACAGAGAGAGATGGTGTCTCCCATCTCTAAGAAGGAATTACCACCTTCCTCAGAATTCTCAGGAGAAGGCCATGCCCACACAGAGCTCTCATTGGCTATCTCCAGATGGACAGGATAGACTCCACCCTTACACTCTTCATTGTCAAATTGACACCAGCTCGAGTGACTGCCACCTTAACTAAAAGAATGTATATTTGGGCAGCAAGTGAACAAATGTGCTTGGCATACAATGGATGGACATACGGATTGGGATAAGAGTTGTATGAGCCTCCAATAAAATGATTTTTAAAAAAGGGTAGATGTTCAAGCTCGACCCAAAGGAACCTCAGAAGACAGAAGTGGTAATCTGTTTCAAAAAAAAAAAATCTACCATTGAAAATTGTATAGAGCAGCATTCGACTTTCACATACATAGGTGTGCTAGCAGTTGGAATTTACTCGACAGCCCTTGATTTAGTCCAGAAGACGGTTGTGAAGATTAAATGTGTGCATGCACAATACTTAGCACAGTACCTAGAACTCCAGATGTATCAGCTATTATTATTATTATTATTATTAAATTACCTTGTTTAGTAGTAATATATTTCTAGAATGATTCTATACTTATGACCACTGCGTCAATTCTGACTCATAGTGGCCTTCCAGCATTATGAAAAACCTTCGATGTGTGCTCAAAACCACTTACTGCCCTTGATTTCATTCTGGCAGGGCAGAGCTGCCCTTGTGCATTTACAGCTTTACAGAAGTGGACAGCTTCATCCCCTCCCCACCTTGGAATGACTGATGGATTTAAATCACTGACCTTGTGATTAGCAGCTCAACCTGTAGCTCGCTATGCCACCAGGACATAAACCGAGTGCCATCAAGTTGATTCTGAACTTGGTATGTCCCTGTGGATTTCCAAGATTGGAAAGCTTTATGGGAGTAGTAGGCCACATCTTTTCCCCTCGGAGGGGCTGGCGCATTTGAACCGCTGAATTTGTGCCTAACAGCCCAACTCGTAACCCACCATATCACCAGGGCTCCTTTGGATGCATCCAGTGCTGTTAAATCACATTTCACTGCTGACTCATTGATGGCAGTAGAGTCTGGATGATATAACAGTCTGCGGACAATGAGACTGGTAGATGTCCTGGCAATAAATGAGGGAAGACCACAGAAAAATGATGCATTTGAATTATGGTTTTGGTGACGGTATGAATGGCCTTACCAGAAGAACAAACAAATCTGTCTTAGAAGAAACACAGCCAGAATGCTCCATAGAAGTTAGAGGGTGAGGTTTAGACTCGTGTACTTTGGACATGTTTCTAGGGCAGATGAGTCCTTGGTAAGGTAGAGGGTGGGTGAAAACAGAGAAAGATCATCAAGTAGATGGTTCCAGGGCTGCAGGAATGAGCTGAAGCACAACTATGGTGAGTAAGGCACAGCACCAGTCCAGCTTTGTTCTGTTGTACATGGGTTTGCTGTTAATTGGAGTTGACTTAATAATACTCAGCAACAACAGTAGCAGCAACAGCATCACCCACCACCACCACCACTAACAGCAGTAACATGTCTTTATTCTCTAGAAACAAGATTGCTGCAGTGCAATGCTTCTCTTGCTTTAAATTGTGGTAAAACATATACAACAACATTCACCAACTCAACATTTTCATGTGCAAGTTAGTGATAACGTTTTGATACCATTTATGTTATCTCCCTTCTGATTTGTTTCTTCTACAGTCCTTTCACACCATCCTCCCTCCTCTTTGCCCCGTTGCTTCAGCTTTGGAAATCTGCCATCAGTCTCCGCTGGTTCCAAGTGCTGAGGTCGTCCCCACCCTCTCTCATATTCCTCTAGCTGCTGCCTGCTCTCACGCCGACAACACCTTGTGCATGGTCTTGACTGCGTTCCATATTGCTTCCCCTCCACAACTCCTTCCTGCCCATCTGACCCCTTCCCCCCACCTCTCTCAATTCCATCCTCTCTCCCTTCCTTTGCCCCCTCCTCCCTCCCTTCTTTCCTCCCACTTTTTCTGGTGAAAATATTTCATATGTGGTATTAAAATAATTAGCTTCTGGTGTTACTGTATCAATAAATGGTTGGTACTTAATATCTGCTTCCAGAGAGAAAGATAAAGTTGTCTGCTACCTTGAAGAACTGTAGTCTCGTGGACTGAGCCCCGGTGGTGTAGTGTGGAACTACAGCACGTGGGCTTGGCGGTTCAAATCCAGCGGCGGCCCTCAGGAGCAGCACTGGGTAGTGTCCATGACCACCAGAGGCAGTGATGCCCACAAAAAAAAAAAAAGTTGCATTTCTCAAAAGCCCATACACAGGCTTGTTGTGAATTATATTCAACTCCATGGCCTTGGGTTTGGCTTTATATGCATTTAACAATCTGTGTTAGTCTGGGTTAGACTAGAGGAACAAATTTCATAGACACTCATATAGAATAGGGAAAAGGTTAATTTACAAGAGGATCAGGATATTGAGCCTAGTCCAGTTTAAAGTTACAAGTCCAATATTAACCCATATGTCCGAAATCAGTCTATAAAATCTCCTTCCGACTCACGAAGTCACATGTCTGTGGGTGCAGAATCCCGGTGCTGGCAGGGGTCTCCACATGGCTCCTTGCTTCCAGGGTTCAGGGTCCATCAACAGCAGAAGCAACTCATCACTGGCAGAGGTCTCCATATGGTCGCCCCAGCTTCAGAGGTCTGGCTCCATCAGGGCAAAGCCATATGGTCTCTCCACCAGCTCCTCCAGCTTCTCGGACGCTGCCATCTTGTCTTGTCCGTGATTCATCATCTCTCAGACTAACTTCCAACAACTGAGGAAGATAGTTTCTCATCTGCACGAGGGAAATATCGCGAGATTTCCCAGAAGTCTCAGGAGAAAGCCATGCCCACATAGAGGCCTCATTGGCTGCTCAACGGCTATCTCCAGATTAACAGGCCAGACTCCACCCCTACATCTCAATCATGAAATTAACATAAGCACAAAATAACCACACAATCAGAGAAAAAGAATTTTTTGGTTTTTTTGGGGGGCATTTTTTGGGGGCATCAGTGCCCTCTGGTGGGAGTAGGAGGCCCAGCCTTGCTCCTAGAGAGATGCTGCTGGATTTGAACTGCCAAGTCAGTGGGCTGCAGTCCCGCATTCAACCACTACGCCACCAGGGCTCAGGCCAGAGAAAAATTATTAGCGATTTCTTTTCATTTGTCAGAAGAGCTCTCATGAGCCACAACATAACTGACATTACCTTCTATGGTTGATTTTTAGAGATGTTTCATTAGCTTCTTGGAAAGTCCCAGGATCTCATCTCTTTATTATCGTGCTTATTTTACTTTCATAATGAAAGTACTTTTTGTTTTATAAATCATATGTAGTTGTTAGAACAAGAGATACCATAAAGTTTTAAAGAAAAAAACCTTGAAATGTTATGAGTTAAGGAGAACTACAGTTGATCTGTTGGTGACCATCTTTCTAATCCTCATCCATTAAACTATGTATCTCCAGATAAAAGGGAACATGTTTTCCTGCTTTGGGAGGAATATGCTGTATCCTACATGTTTAATCCCCAGTGGAGATGTGTTTGCTGGTTAATCGAAAGGCTGTTGCCCTTACCTGAATTCTAACTCCCAGTGACTTGGATAAACTCGATTAAGCCTCACAGCGACCCTGGAGGGCAGCATAGAATTGTCTCTGTGGGTTTCTGGGGCTGTCAATCTTTCCTGGAGCAGAAAGCCTCATTTCTTTCCTGTGGAGCAGCTGGTGGTTTTCACTGCTGACCTGCAGGTTAGCAGCTGAGCACGTCCTCCTCTAAGCTACCAGGGCTCTTTAGACAGTAAAGCATAAAAAGGCCCCATAGGGTTCCCAAGGCTGTCACCTTTACAAAGGTAGCCTATCAAATCTCTCCATCTGTAAAGCTGCTGGTGAGCTCAGACTGTTTATGAGCCACCAGGAACACTCCCCCACCCTTTTGCCCCCACCTTATTGTGAGCAGCCAAACACTCATCCTAGCTTTTATCTAGAAATGGAAAACACGTCAGCATGACACCAAACACAAATGAAAATAAACAGACACCAAAGCTCCCCATGAAGGTTACAGCCTTGGAAGTTTTACTGGGCAGTTCTATTCTGTTCTATAGGGCCACGGTGAGTGGAAGGGACTTGACAGCAATGGGTGGATTTCCTGAAAACAATATGCCAGCCCTTCATTGAAAAGCAATTAAATATAGAGTTATGACATCTTGAAAAACCACAGCATTAAGATCACTACTAAAGCAATATATTTGGAAAGCGTTATAAAATAGCAATAATAATTATTGTAAAATGTTGTAATAGTTTTATAAACTAAAAGCTATATAGAAATCTGTGTGAAGGAACTCGCCCATGGCTTCAAATTTCCACAGATGACACTGCCAGTAAATCTTCTTCATCTACGGATATGGGCACGCATGTCTGTGTGCTTTGCTCAATGATATGTATGCATTTTCCATCTTCAATGTGTTTCAAGGAGTCTTGGTGGCCCGAAGGGTAACTACTTGACAACTAATGAAAAAGTTGGCGGTTCAAACCCACCCACCACCTCTGCAATTTTCATCATTCACAGTTTTCTCCTAGGGAGGCCAATGGGGCAGTTCTACTGTGTCACTTCGTCACAGTGAGTTGAAATGGAATCAAAGTTGCCTCAGACATGCACTCACTCACTCACGGCCATTTTCATCAGTAATTATGTCATGTTTTCCATTGCTATAATGGAAATATATTTCTGCTGCGAGCAGCCGCTGGATTTGAACCGCCAAGTCCGCAGGACACAGTCCGGCACTCAACCACTTATGCCACCGGGGCTCAGCCTAATGCTATATATATTATGTATCTCTGTGAGTGTGAACTGCTATCTCCTTAGGATATATTCCAAGGTTTCTAAATTTTCCAGCTCAAGTTTTCACACTGAAATGAACTCAATCAGAATTTCCACTCTTAAAGTCAAGCTGTCCTTTGCACCCCCGCTGCCTCCACGCTGACTCATAGGGAGCCACATAGGACGGAACAGAACAGACCCAAAGGGTCTTCTCCTCTGTCATTTTTTTGCAAGTAGGCAGCTTTCTCCCATGGAGCTGCTGGTGGGTTCAGACTTCCCAGGTGGCAGGGAAGCACCTCCATTGCTCACACCGTGGCTACAAGTTCTCATTTGCCCACACCCTCGTCACTGCTGTTTGCCAGTCCTACTAATCCTTGCCTATCTGAGAGGTAACTTATGATTCAGTATAGTTTTTACTTAGTCTTAAATTACTAGTGAGGCTGATTCTCTTTTCTCCATTTCTTACTCTGTCAGCTAGTCTCTCCTTGCGATCCTAGCTTTTATCTAGAAATGGAAAACACGACAGCATGACTCCAAACACAAACAAAAATAAACAAGCGAAGCAACAACAAGCAACCTCAGTCAGAATCAGAGCTTTAATGTAAAGAAGCTCCACCCTAAAGACTCTCTTTGTATGTTGCTGATAGGAGACAAGTGATCAGATTAAAATATGAAGGTTGTTATGTGCTGATGGCATCACCAAATCTCCCTACATGCATTTACAAAGCCCCAGCCTCTCACCCTGGGCATTGTGGAAAGGATTGCTGGGGTCCCAAAGCTTTGCAGCGCCTCTCCCCATCTTCAGGATTTCTGGAATCGCGACCTATGCCTTGTCTCATTCTCTATACGTCTTTCTCTGATATCCTTTTCCTACTTCCTTTCCAAATTGTTTCAGAAGGAACTCTTCTGTGTCAAATCCCAGTGGATTCACAGCTCACAAGGCTTTGTCCTCCTTGGCCAACCAGTGCCGTTCCTTCTCCAACTCAGACGTTCAGTGTCAAGGGCAGCACAGCATGCTTTGTGCAAGATACAGTTGTTTGTGTTTCTTAACTCAGGATTCTTCCTTTTATTCATAGGGGAAGCAAAGAACAGAAAATATAATCCATCAAGTTTCCATAGGTTTAATTTGTATGGAGTTCCAACACCACATTTCAATGATGGGCGACACATGGCGAAAACATTATATTGGCTCCACGAACTACAAATGTAAGTTTAATTCTAGAGTGCCCTGGAACACTTGTTCATGATTTCACAGATGGATGACAAGAAAAGTTCATTAAAAAAAACTCTCAATTTTTAAACATTGACTTGTTCCAAATATAGATGAATAGAACCAAGCAGTGAAGTGCCACCTCCCCCCAATCCTCTTTTTACTCAGTCCCCTTGGAGATTATTATGACTTGTCTGTGTGTATGTGTGTGTAATTCTAAACCAACATCATGCCTTCATACACAAATAGAAAGGCAAAGAGGAATGATTTTATTTTTAAATCTCTGGCATCAACTCTTTTCATATATGTTAAAGAAAATGGGCTTTCAGATCTCCACAAAAACTGTTACATCAAATAGAATTTACCTACCATTTATTGTTCAGCTACATTTAATAGATAATTGAGCATTCTTCAAACTGTGACTATGACCCAAATTCCCTGGAAATTTCCTGGAAGATAATTAAATGCAGGAAAATATCTAGGGTAGCAAGGTAGTAGTCACATTTTGTAGATACTTAATTATCAAATAAAAATGGATTATTAAATGCTAGGTATAGAAGCTAGAATTTATGATACATCATATAAGGGTGTTATGGCTAGAGAAGCATATTAATGGACTACATCTCAGACTTTTGTTCACTTATTTTAATTTTCTTAAACTACAACTTGAATGTGTATGTGAACAATTGATGGTATGTTCCTCAGTAGAGTTCTGGACCATATTTGGCTGATGATATTGAGATTCTGTCTCATCTCTTCCCACAGATATGGGTAATTTGATTCCTGTGTATTTTATCTGGCACTACCAACATGTGTAGTTGTCTTTCATATTGTTAAAAAAAAGGTGTTTGTAATGAAGAAGTTATAGTTCTTGCAAAATTCTATTGCTTAGTCTTGTTTGTCATAAAGATCATATTTTCCAATGATTGTTCATTCTCTGTTTCTAACCTTTGCATTTCAATACCCATAATTACTAATGCATCTTGATTGCATGTTTGATCAATTTCAAACAAAAACTGATAGAATTCTTCAATTTCTTCTTCTTGACTAGTTTTAATGGTGAGTGTGTAAATTTGAATAATAGTTTTATTAACTGGACTTCCTTGTAACTGTATAAATATTATCTTTTCACTGATAATACTGTATTTCAAGATAGATCTCATTAATGTCTAATATATCAATCTTTATGTGTTCTATTTTATTTTTGAAGACTTCTAATTTCCCTCGATTCATTTTCATACATTCCACATTCCAATTATTTTTTTTTCCTTTTTTTTTTTGTGGGCATCACTGCCTCTGGTGGTCGTGGGCGCCACATTCCAATTATTAATGGATATTTGTAGCTCTTTGTGTCAGGCAGGGTTCTCTAGAGAAACAAAACCAGGGCATTATATATATTTATACTGCCCACAGGAATACAACAGTTAATTATTCCACACAACAGCCCAGAGGGCTCAGTTCAACTCACTTCCACAGAGCAGTTAATATACTGGGAGTCCTTTAACTCCTACGGCCTGCCGAGTCCAAGGTCAAGGAAGTAGGCCCATGAGTCTTCCCGTAGGCAATGCAGACAGAGTCCGCCCACAGACAGCAAACAGCAGGGTGGGACACCAACAGTCAGCTTCTCAGGAGCATAGGAAAGCAGGCCTCGATGGGATATTGAACTCAAGCAATGCAAAATGGCAGGGTCCACCAGCTTCAAGTTCAAGCAATGTGTACACCCGCAGTGTGGCAAAGCAGGTCTCAAAGGAATCTCAAGCTCTTGCAACAGGATCCATGAGGTGGCTTGTCCCATAGGTGGTGCAGCTCGTGAGTTGAGACAGAATTACCAATGAAGCCCCAAGCTGGTCTGATCACCAGAAAGCAAGAGAGTGAGGGGTGGGCCTTGCCGAGACCATAATCTCTTTGCCCTTCAATCAAACTGTGACCTGATTAATCACACATGTTCCTATTGGCCAGGTTGGCACCATAATCCTACCTATCACCCCTTTTCTTCTCACTTTGCTTCTTGCCCTATCATCAAGCAAAAGCCCTGGAAGCTTTATTGCACACCATTACGAGAGGCAACTCTGCACCAGTTGTATTTTAATTGCCTTCCAACCTGAGAAGACGCTTTGGTGGTGTAAATTATGTGTTGAGCTGCTAACTACAAGGTCAGCAGTTTGAAACCATCAGGCACTCCACAGAGGAAGGCTTTCTACTTCCATAGTTTCAGTCTTGGAAACCCCAGGGACAGTTCTAGTCCGTCTTATAGTGCTGCCATGAGTCAGGACAAACTCCATGGCAGTGTTTGGGTTGAGTTCAGAGGGGAGTTAGGAACCCAAGCATAGTGGTTACATGTTGAGCTGTGATCAGAAACCACCAGCATTCCAGTCCCTATTGCCTCTGGTCTGGCTTCTACCACATCAGAGAGGAATCTGGAACATGCTCTTCTGATGATCCTGGGCTTTCTGTCTCTGTCTCTGCCTCCAAAGACCCATCCTTATAGACGGAAGTGGGTGGGATCATAACTAAAACTGAACAGTCCTCTCTATTCGTGTATTTGCACTGTCTTGCCCAATCCTTTGGTGGGCGTGACAGAGACGTAGATAAAAGAGTTGTGTTTTGACATTTCACTCCACCATAGTTAGACATTAGACTGCCGGTCATAAGAAGTGACACAGCTCAGTCCCACCAGCCACTCAGAAGGAGAAAGAAGTTTTCTACTGAAGTAAAGATTTACAGTCGGAAGTCATATAGGGTCACTGTGAGTTGGGGACAGGAGCCCTGGTGGTACTGCTCCGCGGGCTTCTCACTTCAAGGTCAATAGTTCGAAACCACCAGCTACTCTATAGGGGGATAGATGAAACTTTTTCCTACTGTAAGGACTTACAGCCTCGGAAATCCAAAGGGCAGTTCTACTTTGTCCTATAGGGTCATTATGAATTGGAATCGGCTTGATGAGGGTGAGTTTGGTTTGGATAAGTCTGACTTGACTCAGTGGGGGTGGAGGTGGAGTTGGACTTCATTCGCCAGTGATTTCCATTCTAGGCTTGGTGTCAAACGTGTTTCCATTTTCGCAACCTGCAATTTTATATGCATTCTTTGAAAGTAAATTTAGTGTTGCTGAGCCCCGGTGGCGTAGTGGTTGTGTGCGGGACTGCAGCCCACTGGGATGGAGGTTCGATTCCGGCTCCAAGGAGCAAAGGCTAGGCCTCCTACTCCTACCACCTAGGGGCAGTGATGCCTTAAAAAAAAAAAAAAAAA